>SRPT01000119.1:0-52717 GCA_018360205.1 Claviceps digitariae
TTGGTTGGTTGAAGCTGCCGTCGTGTTTGCATCTCGAAAGACCAGACCGGTCAACATCGATTTGCAGGTACAGTTTGTTAGTCTACAGTCTGGACCCTGCTATCTTGTCAGATGGGGCCGACCAACTCAGCGGGGGCCACCCAGCAGCCAGCAGCCTACGCTTCAAAATCTCCATCCGCCGTCTCGCGAAATCGAATGCTCGGAAGATCAGCTCCATTGATTCCGTGAAACCTAGGCTCGTTCAACCCGCCAGGCATCGCCACAACTACCTGCATCAGAATGGAGTTCGTCAAGTCTCTTCTGCCCGATGGCAAAGGCGTTCTGCCATATTACATGCTGGTCGTATGCATCCCCCAGCCTCGATGGAAAGGTGACCATACGATGAACTAATAGACCTTTCCGAGAACAGCTCTCTCTGATATCCATTGGCAACTGCTTCCAAACATACTCGACGCTTCACTTCTCGCGCCGCCTCTACAATGGCCGCTTTCTGCCCAACGCCAAGCTTCCTCCCGCATCCGCAACATACAACCCCGAAGATTCGACTGCCAAGCTCGTCCCGGCGCAAAATGATCCTAGAGCGACGGATCAGATGACGCCTCTGGCGGGCCGTCTCTTCGGCACCTGGACTCTCATCACTTCCATTGCCCGATGCTACGCGGCATATAACCTGCATTTAGGGCCCGTGTATAACATTGCCTACTGGACCTACATTGTAGCCTTTGGTCATTTTTTCAGCGAGAAATTCGTGTTCAAGAGCATGACGTTTGGCCTTCCGCAGGTGTTTCCTTTCACGCTGGCGACTTGTGCTTTGATCTGGATGCCTCTAGTCCGGGACCACTACGTTGAAATCAACTAAAAAAAGAATGTGTTTGACGAGGGTTCATCTGATGGCATCAGTGAGATTAAAATAGGGGTCGAGCAAGGCTCTGGAGGGGGCAAAAAAAAAAACCATCGACGCGACATTATGAGCTTGTCTACTACGACAGAGAAAATGGGCCAAATAAGTCTTTTTAATTTTTAATACTGTAAACCCAGGTCTTTTGCCATCTTTTACTTCAAACTCTTCCGGTAGAGCTCTCCGCCGCAGTCTCGGAGCCGTGCTGCTGCCTGTTCGGGCGTGATATCCCTCTGTGGCTCAGCCATGAGCTCGTATCCCACGAGAAACTTCTTGACGGTTGCAGATCGCAGCAAAGGAGGGTAGAAATGCATGTGCAAGTACGAGTTTTCCATCTCTTCATCTGTTCCCTTCAACGGGGCCTGGTGGATACCTGAGCTATAGGGAAAGCTGCACTCAAAGAGATTGTCGTATCGTCTGGTGACCTCCTGGATGGCCTCAGCGAGCTGTAGTCTTTCCTCGGCCTTCAAGTCAACGAGAGACCGGATGTGTCTCTTTGGCAGGACCAGAACCTCAAATGGCCAAAGGGCCCACCAGGGACAGACCACGACGAAGCTGTTGTTTTGCCAAACCACACGCTCTTCCTTGGCCAGCTCCAGTTTCACATAGTCGCCCAGCAAGTGGCGACCTTGGTTGTTGACGCGATATTTGGTCATCTGGCTGAGTTCCTTCCCGGGCTCTTCCGGCATGGTCGATGTTGTCCAGACTTGGCAGTGCGGGTGGGGGTTGGAGCAGCCCATCGCCGAGCCCTTGTTTTCGAAAATCTGCATGTAGCGATACTCGTCGTTGGGAATGGGTGCAGCATCCTTTGAAAGTGCCAAGTCCAGTTTGTCAGCTAGTTTGGCCAAGGGGTTGGAAGCAGACAGATGGTTTGCGTAGATGCGCGTCCAGTGCTCGATGATAGGGAGGATATCAGGAGCCGGCATGTCAGCCAGGGTGAGATGATGCTTGGGCGAGAAAGTCAAAACATAGCAGACGCCTTTGACACTTTGAGCTCTCAAGAGCATGGATTCGAGATCTACGTGGTTTGTTAATACATGACGACCGATGGCGAGCATAATGATGCAGGGAACTTGTGGGAGTTGAATCGCTACTACCATTTGACGTGTCATCCTGCTCATACTCGGGCTGCTGCTCCTTGACAGCGCTGTAGTCGTTGACAAAAGCAAAGGTCTTTTCATATTTCGGGTTGGAGTCGCCGGCAGCGCGGGCATTTCCAGGACACAAGTAGCACTAATGTTCCCCCCTTTTTAGAATCCGGTGACGACGGGGATGCTGTGGAGAGAGGGAGAGATGGAGGAAGGCTGATGGATCCAACGCGACTCACCTTGGGATCATACTCTGGTAGGGTGTTGGCAGCAGCCGCCTCCTGCGCACCTCTTCATTAATTTTGTTTTCGTCAGCACGACTCGAAGCATCCTCAATCAATTTGCCTTTGAACTGACTGCCAGGGCCGCTTGGTTCGGTGCGGCGATACCAGGAGCCAACTATCAGTAAGCGGGTTATATCTCCTGTGAGAAATGTCGTCGAGGATCTTGTCCGGCATCGCGGCGATGGCGGGGCTGGAAACAACCCGATGAATGAGAACGAAGCTCAAAAAGTTTGAAGCCGCTGGAATTCTGTAATACAGCGACAGAGGAGTGGCTAGGTGACGATCCAAGCTACAAAGGCCGCGGCGGGGGAATATCGCAAGGGCTTAAGTGAAGGTCGTTCGCCGCTGGTTTTGATTTTTCGATGTTTTTCGTTTGAATTTGAATTGCGACTTCCCAAGTTTAAGAACTACGAGGTACCGGTGTACTTTTATTAGCCGGCACACGAGGCGAAGGAGAGTGGTTCAGCAACATCTGATGGGAGTCATATGATGGGACATTCACTAAGTACCTACTAGGTAAGTACTAAGAGGACAGGGGGTTGTTCTGTTGGCGCGCTTGTTAGCCCTCCTGGCGTGCTGGAGCTTTCATGAGACCTTGAGACCACAGAGACAACTACTACCTACTTAGAGTAGGCAGGTACATCATATGGACACATGTAGACACTGGAGATCGAATGGCTGGCTTTGCATCGCCTTCGTCCTGCCTGTGCTGTCGGGCCGTCGGGCCGTCGGGGAAGCTTTGAAATATTCTCGGCCTTTTTCTTAGTCTTGCCATGTCACCATGTGCATCTGGGCGCCGAGGAACAAGCCGCAAAGTACTACAGCAGCTGTGGATTCTGGGAGAGCAGCCCTAGCCGTTGTCACTGGATTTCCATGGCTAAGTAGCTTGCACGATCCGTTATTTGTGACGGGCGCCCGCATGCTGGAGCCGCAATCACGAGCATACAGATGTGTAATAAAAATTAAGAATTCATCTTTCCTCTTGCCCCGCGGCTCCAGCTGCCCCTCGGCGCGATGTATGCTCGGTACTGGCAGTCACGTGGTGGCACAATGCGGCTGACTAACGCCATGCTGGTTGATGCCTGGCCCCCTTCCCTTGTGCTTTTCCGCATCCCTCCCCCAACGCGGCGCTTCTCCCCAGCTCTGGGCCGCCAACGACTAGCGTCGCGCATTGCGGATCCGCGGCTGCATCCTGCATCGCGACATGCACCAACGAAACGACCCGACTTCACTCCGCATCACCGGCGAACGCAATCCCATCCACGAGCGCCGACATTTGGCCCTGTTTCATTTCATCACACGCATTCACGGATACTACATCGTCGCTTTGACCCGTCAAACGCCATCTCAGCGCCACCGGCGCAGTCCACTAGCCGCAGTTGGCTCATTGAGTTGAGCTTCCATGGTATCGGCCTAGCCCCGTGGAGCAAACTTCCGAAGAGCAACCACCCCTTCCCACGATTCAGCGATGGGTGTCATCCGCAAAAAGACTGTGACGAGGGGCGAAGGGGGCGTCAAATATGTTTGCGACGTGTGCTCATCAGATATCACATCCACGGTATGTCGGTCGTCGTCGTCGTCGTCGTCGCAACAGCGGTGACTCATCATACGTCATGGCATGAGGTGGCCTATCCAATGTGTTATTAATTTTTTATTCCTATGAAACTGACGCGCGTGTGCAACAAATATAGGTCCGCATTAGATGTGCCGACTCAGCGTGCTCTGATTTCGACTTGTGCGTCTCCTGCTTCGCCAAAGGGGAATCTCGCAACGCGCACGACCCGGCCACCCACGAGTATCGAGTCATCGAGCAGAATTCTTTCCCCATATTCGAGCGCGATTGGGGCGCGGACGAGGAGCTACTACTTTTGGAGGGCGCGGAAATATACGGCCTTGGTTCTTGGGCTGATATCGCGGACCACATTGGCGGGTTTCGTGAGAGGGACGAAGTTCGCGATCACTACCTCCAAACCTATGTATACTCGCCAAACTTTCCTCTTCCCAAGCGCTGTCGGCCGCATGACTGTGAGCTCGCCAATGAAATACCACGGGAAGAGTTCCAGGCGCAAAAGAAGAGAAGGATAGAAGAGCGCCGAGAGAAATCAAAGAGTGCGCCTGCGCTGCAGCCAAAGACCAAGCCAACGGCTAGTGTACCCAGCTGTCACGAAATTCAAGGTTTCATGCCTGGTCGTCTCGAGTTCGAAACAGAGTACGCCAATGAGGCAGAGGAGGCCGTGCAACACATGCAATTCGACCCTGGCGATGGCATCAACCCGCGAACCGGCGAATTGGAGCCCGAAATGGAGCTGAAGCTCACAGTAATGGACATTTACAACTGCCGCCTTACGCAACGTGTGGAGCGAAAAAAGGTTGTCTTTGAGCACGACCTATTAGAGTACAGAGAAAACACCAAGATCGAAAAGAAGCGATCCAAGGACGAGAAGGAACTACTACAAAAGGCCAAGCCGTTTGCGAGGATCATGAATCACAAAGATTTCGAAGACTTCAATCAAGGGCTTATTGATGAGCAAAATTTACGGCAGGCCATCACCCAGTTACAGGAATGGCGGAGTTTGAAGATTGGTGATCTTCGCAGCGGAGAGAAATACGAAGCGGAAAAGGCAGCTCGCATTCAAAAGTCGCTTCCGATGGGCTCCATGGATCGCGAACGGCTTGCCACGAATCAGCGATCCAAGCAGGTGGCGGCGTCGGATCCGCCCAGCGGTGCCGCGCTTCTTGTTGCGCCAGATCTGGCGATTCGTCCGGCCGCGCAGACCGTACGCGAGACAACCGACGGCGATGCGAAACCGTCGACGGACGGTCATACCAACGGCGTCAACGGCGCACATGGCGTAAATGGCGTCAACGGCCACGCTCAGCCTCGAATCAAGCATTTCCCACAACCGATATCCGGCATGCAGCCTCTCCAGCTGAATCAAGACACGGCGGCAGACCTGCACCTCCTCACGCCCGAGGAAGCACGACTGTGCGAAGTGATTCGACTACAACCCAAGCCCTACCTCATGATCAAGGAACAAATCCTGAAGGAAGCGCTCAAGACGAACGGGACCTTGAAGAAAAAACAGGCCAAGGAAATATGTCGTCTGGATTCGCAGAAAGGGGCACGTATATTTGATTTTTTCATCAACGCGGGATGGGTCGGCAAGGCATAGAAGTAGCGGTTGGAGCAGCGCCTGTATGTATATACTATCCTAGGGAAGATGGAGTTTTTTGTGCATTGTTGTTGTTTTTTGGATTTTCATTTTCTCTTTTTCTGTTTTTCTTTTCTTTTCTTTTTTTTTTTCCCGGCGAATCCTGGCGGATTGGAAGTCGGGGTTTTCTTTCTTTTTTTTCCTATTTTGTTTTTTTAAAAAAAAAGGCGAAACATTATATTAGATGTGGTTATGATGCCTCATCCCGATGGCGTTGCGGTTATTGTTTTGTGTTGCTTTTTGTTTTTCCTCTTTTTTTTTTTTTTTTTTGCTCATGTGTGTGCATTGGCGGCGTTGGGGGCGAGCCTATAATATCCCATTATCGAAAACAATCAGGAATGCAGTATTGTCGTACATCCAGAACAGTTTGTTTGTGTGGTGTTGTGCAGATGTTTTGTATGGGATGCCGTGCAACCCGTGTTTACATGTCGCCTATTCGCATGTACCAAGTGATTTTGACCGTCAAAGTGTCACCAACACCAATGGACAGCTGCCTCGTCTGACTTTGATTGAAAGTGGGGTCAATTGGTCTTTGTTCTTGGGGGGGAAAGGCCACCAGACAGAGAGACGCCTTTTTTCTTTTCATCATCAGAAACGTGATACTCGGTCTGGTTTCACACGGCAGTCACATTTAATCAGTCACTCCTTCTCGTATCAGGGCCCCGAGTGAAGCCTAAAAGCTCGTGCCTTTCCCACCTTTTCGCGTCTCAAGCTTTTGCTTTCTTGATGGCAATAGCCAAACACATCGTTGCACGTTCAGTATCATCCTCCGTCCACAGCATGGCCACCATTGCAAGCCTGCGCCGCATCTCGGCCAAGTCACTTTCCGAGAAGATTCTCGCAGAGGTGAACTCACCGAACCCAAGTTATGCCATTATTGATGTCCGAGATGACGGTATGATGTTTCGCCCCTATACGTTCCATCTCTTTTTTTCTTTTCGTACAAGTCGTCCTTATAGACGTTTTCTTCTTCTTCAAAACAAAAGAAAGAAAAAAGTTTATGAATAGAGTTCTCGCCAAGACAGATAATTAATACAACTGTCCCCTTTTTTCTAGATTACATTGGCGGGCACATCAAAGGCTGCACCAATATTCCCACCCTGCAGCTCGACGTCATGATGCCGACGCTGGTGCGTAAGCTCAAGGATACAAAGACGGTGGTGTTCCACTGTGCGCTGAGCCAGCAGCGCGGACCTAGTGCTGCGTTGAAGTATCTGCGTGAGAAGGACGAGCTGCTCAAGAGGTTGGGTAAAGATGGAGAGGGGGCCGTGGAGCAGGAGGTCGTGGTGCTGGATCGAGGGTTTGTGGGATGGCAGCAGACCTACGGGAACGATGAGCGGTTGACGGAGGGATACGTCAAGGAAATCTGGGAAAATTACTGAAAATGGTCTGGTTTGTCATGGATTAGGATGGACTCATGAAGTGACAAGAAGAAGGGGACGACGAGGCGCAGCGTGCGTACTCGTGTGGCATTTTTGGGCAGGTTCGGAAACCGAAAATGGTAGCAGACAGGAAGGAAGGCACTGTACACAAAGATGAGAATATAAGGGAAAGAGGAAATGGGAGATTATTGTGTCTTTTTAGAGCTTGACCTATCGCCGGATTTGTGTTCTTCTTTTTTTCTTCCTCGCGCCGCAGCTTTATTTACCATCCCAACTGTCAGCATCATTTGCCCCGTCGCTGAAGAAATATTTCTTCGTCTTTTCTTCTTTCTTGTTTTTTTCGTCATATATCGAGCTCCATCAACGTCAACTACTAGGTCAACGAGCTCGTCTCTCTTGCTATAATCTAACACCTTTCCCGTCATGATGCGGTATACAGCAGGATGTATCTACATTATCATCTTTGTACTGGCCTTGGCATAGTTGCAGAGCCAGCTCAAAGTAAGAAACGTACCAAATTCCGGTCATGAAATTCAACGGTTTCAATGGAGATTATTAACATGGATCTTTAGAACAGTCTGCTGCGCGGTGAGGACGCGCTGCATCATGACGCGCTGAAACATTATTTAGAGCTATATACTATTAGTCGAAGAAGTCGACCACGAGTCCCAAAACCACAACAACCGGGGGCTGTGCAGAATGATCCCAAATCCGATTTCATTGGGTTGATCATTATCAGCTTGATTGCGGGATTGATGTGTGTCAGTGGCGCGCTGTACTTCTGCTTTCGCCATCGACTTCACTGGCCTCGGATATTATGGTCTTGGCCTTGGATGGGCTGGGAGGCACTTTGTCGAGGACTTCTACGAGAAGCTTCCGCTCCAAGGCGTATTGCAGTACGTTTGTTGTCGGACTTGGCAGCACGTCGAATGTCAGTTGTTTTATCTTTGGGCTAAATCGTCGCATTAGGAACTCAGTAGGGCATCAAATCACCACCAGCAGCAGCATATTGAAGCTGCAGGACCATCATCATCATCATCAGAGGTTAAACTACAAGAGGTGGGATCAAATTCGACCTCGACGGATACTCAGTCTGAGAATATGACACTGGAGCTCGATGATCAGCCGTTAGCGTTGCTTTTTCCACCTCAGATGGGGACGGATTGGTTGCAGGAGGTGGGCGAGGAAAGCGCAGGTGAGATGTAAAAGTTGAGGTTGAGCGAAGCCCATGCAGCACATGCAGCGGCTGGATATAAATAGCTAGCCTTTTTTTAGTTGGGCAAGTGAGAGCGATTTGATTTCTGCTGTTTTGAATTGTACATGCATATGTACATGTCAAGGGTAGGTCGCCCGCATTTGCATCGGCCAGATTCGACATTCGACTCGTTTGCGCCAACAAGGTCTTACATCACAATTACCGTTGGTGGGGCGCCGGTCGCGGCAAGCATGGAACTTGGACAAACCCAAGCTCAGTAACGGACTCCCCACAGCCGCTTCTAACCAGGCTAGGAACTTCCTTCCCTGCGCATTTCACTGCTTCCTCCAACGAGGCCATTGTCTCGGCAGCAACCACCGTTTGTCTCGTTTGTTTGCCATTTGCTTTCACTTTTTGAGGGATTAAAGAGAAAAGAAGAAGAGGAAAAAAGCATAAAGTGGCCGCCAAAGATCCTTATCTGTGGTTCCGATCTCGCGATATACCTCACCACCCCCATACCCCCTCCTCGCGATTGTTTCTGCCCCACGACAAAGACGAACTTGAGGAATCCCGACTTCATTATCAGATCCATCTTACGCACTTTCATATACAAGGTGGATGTCGCCATGGAATCACCAGACGAACACGCCGTGAATGGCAAGCCGGATATTGCAAGTACGTTTGGATCAAAAGCACTACTTACCTAGATGGGCTGGATGGACGGAAGCAAAGCCAATTGTCTGTGTGTTGACTTTCAGTGTGTAGACCTCGGATTTACCCCCATGGTCAAAGTTTCGGGCCAATGGGAGGTGGAAAAGGTCCTGGACGAGATTCCGGGGGGAAAGTTCCAGTCGGGTGGCCAGTCGCCGCTGGCTTTCTTCCATGCGCTTGAACGACTGAAGACGACGAAACGAGAGGGTTGGAGACGGTTCGGAATAGAAAGGTATGCCTGTTTCTGTGGTCCATAACGATATGAATCTTTAGTTCATTAGGACCCTTTCCTCGACCGACTGTTTCAAAGACCCAAAACCTCGAGCGCATTTAAAAAAAAAAACGTTTGCATCACCAACAGTGCTAATACGTTGTTCGCCGGGCCCCTCATCATAGAGGCGAATCCATATCCGACCACATGTACCGCATGTCCATCATCTCCATGTTCGCGCCTCCCTCGCTCGCCCCACGCCTCGACCTACACAAATGCATGAAAATGTGCCTCATACACGACATGGCCGAGCTTCTCGTCGGCGACATTACGCCCGTGGACGGGGTTCCTAAGCCCGAGAAGAGCAGACGCGAGAGCCTCACCATGGATTTCCTCACAAAGAGTCTATTTGGGAACAGGGACGACGCGGCCGTGGGCCAGGAGATTCGGGATATCTGGACCGAGTATGAGGAGAGCAAGACGCTGGACAGCCACTATGTCCATGACATTGATAAGATGGAGCTGCTGCTTCAGATGATGGAGTATGAGAGGCGCGCTGAGGGCACCCTGGAGCTGAACGAGTTTGTGTATGTGAGTGGGCTGATGACGTTGCCGGAGACGAGGGCGTGGGCGGACGAGCTGCTTCGGGAGAGGGAAGCGTTTTGGGCAGACAAGAGGCCTGGAGGCGTCGTCCTTGATGGACAGGGTGCTCGTGAGCTGGACGTGGAAAAGAAGAGGATGCAGGATGCGTACTATGCTCGGGATTAGGGGGATGGAAGCGTGGAGATGCGTTGATGAGGATTACAGACATGGACATGGTGGCATTGTGATAGTGTAACTGATAGTGATGCCTTATACTACTAGCTACCTCTCTAAGTAGAGGCAAGGAGGTAAGCTGATAAGAAGAATAGTCTCTTGAACAAGCACATACGACCACAGCCGCCAGCAGAAATCAGGGTCCCGTCCGATCCCCTAGGATAACCTGGCGAGCGCTGGATTAGTAATTGGGTCGGTGACGACCAGTGAATACCCAGTGTTGTATGTGTAAGAGTGATTTTTTTATTTTTTTATCTTTGATTTTCCAGGCCCCCGCCTTGCTGGTCTGGCAGCCATCTTGAGCCACCTGCAGACAGCTACTCGGTCCGTTAGCTCCATGTACCTGCTTGGTCCTTGTCGAAGCAGATGGCGACGGGTAGCAGTCCCTTATCGTGTCAGACCAGAAGCTGTCTGCTGGTTGACGGCCTCGTGCCTGCCTCTTGACTGCAGGTAGGTACTTGGTAAGTACCTCGTAGTTGGCAAGTACCTCCTCCTGGACTCTGGCTGCGCCTGCCCCGTGACTTGATCCGTGATGGTTGAAGGCGCATACTCCAGTCTTGGGCGCTTATCAAACGCCAACGCCACCTGCCTGTTCCACCGGTTGGCGCTGGCCTGCCCCACGATTCGAGTTCCAAACCAGTCGACCGCAGTCCATGGTCCACCGAACACAGAAAGAACGTCTGTCTGCTGGTCCATCTTTTCTCTCGTCATTCGCCTGCCGGGCTGCGCAGCTAGTACCAGACAGTACTTTTGCCCAGCTTGTTCATTCTTCCGCCGCTTCTTCTACATCACGCAACACGGCGGCACGACTCATTTCCGACCTCTTTTTGTTTTGTCCCCCACCCGCTGTGAAATCTCGTCTTGGCCCTTCCCTTCCTAGCCCCTTGAATATTCCTGTTGCACACAGCTCGCGGGGTTTCTTTTTTTCTTTTTCTCTTCCTGTTCTTCCCTTTTCTTCCCTCTCCCCCCCCTGGGAAACCTACTTAAGTAGTTTTTCCCGCTCACAAGTGCGGCAATCGGAGGGTTTCGTGGTTAGTCGTCACACCCCGCCATTCGTTGCCGCCCGCTGAAAAAAACGACATTCATCGACTCTCCCTAACCCCCCTCTTCCCGGCCAGACCGCAAGCAACTCACCGACACTTTTGCTCAACAATCCCCTTCTGTCGCCATGGCCGACAATGCCGAGTCGAGTGGCGATGTACAGGTCACCTTCAAGGTGAAGACATCCTCAGATCGCAATCACACCATCACAATGGCCGAGTCAGCTACCATATTGGAGTTGAAGACCACGCTTGCTGGCGAGGATTTCGAAAACATCCCCGTCGAGCGCCAAAGGCTGATATACTCTGGTCGCGTGATGAAGAATGACGATACGATTGGGTCTTACAAGGTCAAGCACAACAACACTATTCACATGGTCAAGAGCGCCGCCAGCAATCCTATACAGCAGACGTCAACTAGTGGTTCGACCTCTAGAGCTGTACCCGAGAACATCTCAGCAGGAACCAACCCCAACGATCCCTTGGCCGGCCTGACTGGTGCTCGATATGCTGGCCATCAGATCAATCTGCCTGGCATGGACATGTTTGGGCCCGACGGTGGTGTATGTGTTTTATCTTGCGCCCCCCTTTTATTTGCCCCTCTTGCTGTTTTTTGTCTCACATGCATGCATGCATGCATGGAGCCTCCGTCTTCTTTTCTTCTTTTAGATTCTCTGCTAATCTCAGTCTATCAGATGGGCCCGCCCATGGATGAAGAGCGTATTCAGCGCATGATGTCAGACCCGAATATTCAGCAATCTATGAACGAAGCCTTGAGCAACCCGGATTTTGTCAACATGCTGATCGATTCGAACCCCATGCTGCGAAACATGCCCAACGCCAGGGAAATCATCACATCTCCGTTTATGAGACAGATGATGACGAACCCGCAAATGATGAGCCAAGCCATGCGCATGCAGCGTAATATGCGCGGCATGGACTCTGCCTTTCCAGCCCCTGGAGCTACGGACACGTCACCCGACGACGAAATGAGTGCGAACGAGTTTGCTGCGGGAGATGCAAACCAGCAGCAGAATCCTTTCCTGAACCCCTTTATGATGCCTGGTATGATGGGAGGCGCGAGTGGTGGTAGCGGTGCGAACATGATTCAAATGCTGCAGGCCTTGAACGGCTTGGAAGGCGGCAGCTCATTTACTTCTCCATCGCTGGCAACCAACTCTGGCAGCACTGAAGGCGCGCAAGGAACCAGGCAATCGTCAGAACTTGGCAATGCTCAAGGCACTGATGGTGCTCAGAACGCGCAGCATCAAAATCTCGCCAATCCGTTTGCCGCTCTCTTCCCCCAAGGTCTTCAAGGCAACCCAGGAGGCAATGCCACCAACCCCTTCGCAATGACTCCTGAGATGATGCAGCAGATGATGCAGCTGTTGGGAGGGGGTAGTGGGCTTGGGGCTGCCTCCCCTGCCGATAACAGACCTCCGGAGGAGAGATATGCTGATCAGCTACGTCAGCTGAACGACATGGGCTTTTTCGACTTTGACCGCAACGTGGCGGCTCTTCGCAGAAGCGGAGGTAGCGTCCAAGGGGCAGTCGAGCACCTGTTGAGCGGCCCAGACTAGTGCTAGTATTTGAAGGTGCAGGCAAGACGACGATGACGACGACGATGACGACGACAAAGGGAATTTTCTTTTTCTGACGGAGAGCACTGCAACGTGGGGAGGGAGGGAGGAAAGATGGACAGAGGGTTTGGGTCTAGGAAGACTGCGATCAGAGAGCGTGGGTTTGTAAGCTGGTGATTGTGCTCCAGGATGAAGATGATGTTGGGGATTGAATAGGAAATACCTTAGCATACCAAAGCATCGTCAGTACGAGCCAAAACATGCTGCGACGTGATGCGCGTGATGCGCGTAACGCAACGTTGTGATGTGAACCAGGAGAGTTGAGCGAGGTGTATTTCTTCTTCTTTTTATCCTATTAGTTTTCCGTATCGGTACTTACGGCCACCCCACCCCCAATTCCCAATCTAGTCTCCTGTCCATAAACGATGCTCTTGCACCACCCCCTCCATCAATTCTGTCTGCCACGACCAGTGCCGGCGCCTCGGCCTGGATGAGAGGCTGGAAGGTACATGAGTGGTGTGGTGTGGTGGTGGAATGGGCATTTATACAGGAGGTTTTTATATAGGGTAGTAAATGCTGATTGTATAAAGTACAGTGAGATACACACACACGCACACACATATACACACACACACGCACACACGCGCACACACATATGCACATCCCGCAGCCCGTCCAAATTCCCATGGAGCACCACGGCAGAATCATGACCAGGGGCGGGGAAAAGAAGGCAGAAAAGTAAGGAGGAATGGCTGTGGAGGCTGTAGAGCGGCGAGGTACAGGAACGGAGAGGAAGACTTGGAAATGGAGTTGAGAAGGATGGATGGGAGAGTTGTGGGTGGGGGTTCAGATGGGTCATTGTGGAGTTGGTACAAAATGTAAATGTAAGAGATTTACTCGAGGTTCATCATGGGCGTATATTCATTCTGCGTTACATGGTGATGCTGTCATTTTTCAGGCTGGCAGTCAGTACCTGGCTTGGCTATATGCTCTATAAAGAGTCCGTTCTATAACCACGTCATAACCGTGTCCCAGTAGCGGTCGGCCTCTGAGCGTGCATCTGCAGCTTTGACATGCATCAATACATTGCTTGGCTGCTCTGGTGCAGACAACATCCGCCAAGCGCCAAGAACATGGCATGCTTCCCGCCAAGAGAAGAAACCTTCTTAGGTGTTCAAAGGTTCAAAGACCAGCGCTAAATCCAGGGCACCCGCGTCAGTCATATGCCATTTCGGCAAGAACGCATGTTTGCGCCTGAGCAACGTACACGACTCATCTACGTCCTCACGTCAGCTATGAATCGAAAAAAAAAAGTGAAGCCAAACGAAGGACAACGGTGGGAGCAGCATGTCAGGGTAACTATGACTATAAATGGACCATCACACAAGGGATTCCTTGTCAAGACCAATAAAAGGGAATTTCTCATCATGAAAAAAGCTGCGCGTGAATGAAAATTGCGAATCAAACTTACCGACATGCCGCGGATGACATTTCAGCCAGACAAGCTTGCCAAGCAAAGTACATGAGTGGCCGTGCCCCTTCAGATGTTTCTCCTGATTGGGCGGCGCTGCCCTTGCCGTTGAAAGATTTTGAGGCTTCACAATTTATCCTTCCTCTTTTCTTAAAATCTCACTTCATGGCCGTCCAAGACTGCGCAATCCCGCAACCTCGCCAATCGCAGTCCGCACGTAGTCGACCAAAGCCTTGACCATGCCCTGCGGCTTGGCTTTGCCATCTGCGCCGCGCACGGGCTCCGTTCCCATCGTGGGCAGCACATTATCGCCAGCCGACAGGCTGACAAAGAGCGCAAAGGGGACGAGCCATACACACAGGCCGAAAAACGAGGCAATCATGGAAAAGCTCGGCACGTCCACCTGGTCATAGTACGACGATCGTTGGTAGGCACGCGTCTGGGAGTCGGAGAAGAAGCGGAACCACATGTAGTGGTCGACCAGGACCAGGACTAAAATATTGATCATCAGAATTTTGCCTCGAATTCACAAAACGCGAGCCACGCGGTCTAGCTGGCGACAATCCATTTCGTCGCCCAAGAGAGAGAGAGGATGAGAAAAGGGGGAGGGGAGAGAGAGAGAGAATGCTCACCACAAGACAGCAAAAACAGAGGATCAGACAGCTTCACCAAGGGGAATCTGCGCATGTTCCCCAGGTACACGACATGCGCAAATATGCCCAGGAAGGTCGCGCCTAGAGGGAAGCCATCCACCAACCATAGGATGAGATGCACAGCAATGACTGCGTGTATGAGCCGTGTGAGTAAGCGCTTCGCGAGCACAGTGTGCTCTTCCACGAGCTCAGAGAGGTAGTATAGACCCGAGGCGATGGAGAGGGTGAGGAAGCAGAAGCCGACAATGGCTCCTGCGTAGCCGATCAAGGGGAGAATCCACATGCTTTGACTGAATGAATGCGTATCCCTATCCACGGAAATTTGGGACGAAGAAGAAGACGAAGAAGAAAAAGTTGGGTGATGGTTGCGAGCTAAAGACAAGAAAAAGAAAAAAGGGTCAAAGGCAGCCGAGAGCTGGTTGGAAGAAGAGGAAAAAGGATGGTGGCCAGGACATGGGGTGAGAAGGAAACAGGGACGGGAACGGCCACGTCTGGTGTCTGATTCCGCGTAATTCCCGAAAAGGACACGTTCAGGGGGGTGACGCTCTGCCGGGCGGGACAAGGTTCCGACTGTGACTTTGACCGTTCGGTGCGGATGGGATGCCTTTTTTCATATGTGTTGTACGACTCGATTGTTTTACATCTCAAATGGGGGTGCTTTTCCAGCTCCGAACTGCCAAGCTATTCGTTTTTGGCTAAATGCAATGCACGCGGATGGTCATCGTCATGACATAGTAGGTAAAGTACCTAGGTACTTCTTAGTATCAGGTACTTTCGGTGCAAAGCAACGCGAAGCTTCTCTGATGTGGCTCCCGAGTCCCCACCACATCATCTTATCATGTTATCGATAACCGGCCGAATCATTTACGAAAAATCAAAAAAACCATGTGGGTTCGTTCCTTGCGATGAGCCAGTATCCCCACGATCTGGTCGGACCCCGATTTCCTCGCGAATACCGACGGAAAAAAACTTTCGCCAACTTTAAATTCCCAAGGATAGAAGAATAGAAAAAGAACATAATATCAAACAACGGATTGTCTGACGATAACAAATCCCGCCCAGCATGTCTCGTCCCGAAGACACCCTGTATGTTTGCCCCTCCTACTTCCCCCAAACGCCCAACCATTCATTGCCTCCGCTTCGCTTCCAGACCAAACCTTTCCGCAGGTTTTTTTTTTTTTTTTTTTTTTTTTTTTTTTTTTTTTAAAAAAAAAAATAAAGGGTAAAAAACAACAGACCTACTAACTTGCTGCTTCCGTTCCTCACCCACAGCGCTGCCGACGTGCATTACGATGACACCGAAGCCCGCAAGTACACCACCAGCTCGCGCATCCAAACCATCCAAGCCTCCATGACGCGCCGCGCCCTCGAGCTCCTCGACCTCAAGTCCCCGTCCCTCATCCTCGACATCGGCTGCGGCAGCGGCCTCTCAGGCGAGATCCTGTCCGCCGTGGACCCCTCGGACGGCGGACCACACACCTGGATCGGCATGGACGTCTCGCCCTCCATGCTGGACATTGCGCTGCAGAGAGACGTAGAGGGCGACCTGCTCCTCGCCGACATTGGCCAAGGCGTGCCCTTCCGCGCAGGCACCTTTGACGCCGCCATCAGCATCTCCGCCATCCAATGGCTCTGCAGCGCCGAAACGAGCGACACCTCCCCCGCCGGCCGACTCACCCGCTTCTTCAACGGCCTCTATGCGTCGCTCCGCCGCGGCGGCCGCGCCGTCTGCCAGTTCTATCCCAAGAACGACCTCCAGCGCAACATGATCACCCAGGCCGCCATCAAGGCCGGCTTCGGCGCCGGTCTCCTCGAAGACGACCCCGGCACCAAAAACGTCAAGCTCTACCTTGTCCTCACGGTGGGCAACGCCGCCGCCGCCCCAGGAACCTCATCCGACATTACAGGCGTGGTCGCCGGCATGGACGACGTGGACATTCTAGACGCGCGGAGAAAGCTCAAGGATAACCACCACGGTGCTGCTCTGAAAAAGGGCTCCAAGGCCTGGATCGTCAAGAAGAAGGAGCAGCAGGAGCGGAAGGGCAAGATTGTAAAGGCCACGTCCAAGTACACGGGCCGAAAGCGACGAGTAGCTTTCTAGGGGGGTGGTATGCCCACGTGCTCCTATATTGTCACATGATTTTCTCCTTTTTATTTCCTTTTATTTCCTTTTATAGTTTCTTTATTTTCTTTTTATGTTCTTTTTATATCTTTTTACTCCCTTTTTTCTTCATCCTTTGAATTCCTTTTTCAAATTCCCATCTATAGCATTGCACCGGCGTTTCATTCATTCCTCAATCGCACAAAATTCATACATGTACATACACACATACATATCTTGGGTCTCGGAAACAGGAAAACTAGGTACACACTCATGTCGTAGATCGATACCCTTGCACATACATACATATATTCATTTATATCTCCGTTACCGCGTGATGGGGGCTTATTTTCGTTTGATTGTCCCTGGTGGACTCATCGGGGCGCTTTTGTACGTGAGTGGACGGTGATGTGGTGTCGGTTGTGGGTGCAATCGTATTGACCAAGTCACGATTTTTCAAACAAGACAACAAGAAGGGCAAAGCAGAAAGATAATAGCATCCTCTCATCATTCTATTTTTATATAGTCTCAAGATGACAACGTTATTGAGAATCTACCTTCTCTCGTCTCTACTATTTTATCTTCATCTCTTCACCTCTTCTTCGTCTTCGTCTTCGTCGTCTTGGCCCGTCTATTCAGGCTTCATGGTAGGAAACGCCAACACTTCACGAATGCTGTAGTTGTCGGTCAAGAACATCATCATACGGTCGATACCCATGCCCCAGCCACCAGTAGGGGGCAGCGCGTGCTCGAGAGCCTGGCAAAAGGTCTCGTCGGCCATCTGCGCCTCGTCGTCGCCCTGAGACTTCTGGCGAGCCTGCTCTTCGAAGCGGAGTCTTTGCTCGGTAGCAACGTTTAACTCGGTGTAGCTGTCTTGATGTTAGAGGGTCTTTCTTAAAAAAATGGGGAAAAAAGAGAAGGAAAGGAAAGGGGGAAGAAAAAAAAGGACGGGGAATAAAAAAAAGCTACAAAAAAAGACAATAACGTACGCATTGGCAATCTCCTTGGTCGACACAAACACCTCGAATCGCTCGCATAAACCAGGGGTCGTGCGAGAGTCCTTAGCGAGAGGAGACATCATCTTGGGATGACCAATGATAAAGGTAGGATTAATCTAATGTTTTTTTTTCTACTATTAGCTTTGGGTCCAAAAAAGACAAAAAGAAGAAGAAATGAAAAGAAGAAATGAAAAGGAATTCAAAATGGATAGACGTACGCATTGAGACTCGAGGTATTCCCCAACAAGGGCATCCAGCATACGGGCATTGGTCAGAGGAGGACTGCACTCGACACCAGTCTTGGCAAGAATCTTTTTGAAAAACTGGTTGGCCTCCTCAGTGTGTAGGGTGTCGGCAGGGGGGAACTTTTCTCCAACGGCCTCCTCGAGGGCAGGGATCATCTCAATCTTGCGCCAGGGGCCTTCCCAGTTAATGTTGATCTCCTCACCCTGGATGGTGTGATAGACGGTCTTGTATGAGCCGTGGATGTGTTTGACCAGGCCGCTGACGAGCTCCTCCGTCATGTCCATCAGGTCGTAAACGTCGGCATATGCCATATAGAATTCCAGAGTAGTAAATTCTAGTGTAGAAAGAGGTAAGCACTTGTTAGCTTGATGCCCCGTAACGTTACGGTGGACGTGGTTTGAAACGTTGCGCGCAGACAAGACGTACCAGGGTTGTGGGTGAGATCCATGCCCTCATTGCGGAACTGCCTTCCCATTTCATACACGCGGTTTAGACCACCGACAACCAACATCTTGAGGTAAAGCTCGGGAGCAACACGCAGAAACATGTCCATGTTGAGCTCGTTGTGGTGAGTGACAAAGGGCCTGGCAGTAGCACCACCAGCGATGGGGTTGAGCATGGGTGTTTGCACAGAGACGAAGTCACGGTCGTCGAACCAGCGACGAATATACGAGTCGACCTTTGCACGTGTAATGAAGATTTGTCTCGACCTCTCGTTCATCATGAGATCGAGATAGCGCTGGCGGAAACGGGTTTCGGAGTTCTTGAAGCCATAGTAATCGTCGGGGATCTGAGGGAAGAAAAAAATAATTTACGTGATGAGCAGGTCGGTGCGGAATAGAGGGAAGTTCTCAGAGATCGAGTACGAACCTGGTGCAAGCAAGGCGCCAGAAGAGTGACCTCGATGGCAGCAATGGATAATTCGCCCGAGAATTCACCAGAACCCTGTTTGTTCTTGGGGTTGGTACGCGTGGGGAAGCCGCGAATACCTAAGAGGGGCTTGTATGTCAGCATTCTACGTAGAGATGGAAAAGAAACAATAAAAAAAAATGAAGGCTTTTACCCACCAATAATATCACCTCTTCGGAGGTTGACGTGCTGATCATCAAAGCTTGCGGCCTTGTCATCCAAGTTGTCGGCTTGAGCAAGAACTTGTAGTCTTACACCCTGTCAAGGGTCAGCAAAAACGACCATTTGACCAAGGGGAAATGTGTGGATGATGCCATACATCGGAGCGAATGTCATAGAAGTAAAGCTTGGAGCCGGAAGAGCGGCGAACGTAGACTCTCCCAGCCAGCTGGATCATTCTGGACTTGTCGGATTCGCCATTCTTCAAATGCTTGAACTCGTCCTCAAATTTGCGAATGTCGTAGTTGACGTGGTACTGAAGTATCGGTCAGGTATTTACTCTCTCTTCACTCTCTCCCCACCCGGCCGTTCCAAATGCATCCCGAGTCGGTTGACAGTTACCTTGTGAGGATAAGCCTTGCCCTGAGCATGAAGCTCGTTGACGGTTCGCGACCGGATTTCGAAGTACTAAACAGACAGCATTAATGGGTCAGCCCGCCGAAAGATTGCTGTGAACATTGAGGTGTAGGACCAATGCTTTTAGAAGCAAAATAAAAAGTGACTCAAAATTTTGTTGAAGCACGGCTTATTTTTATTTTTTATTTGTTTATTTTTAATACACACCTGGTTCGGGGTCAATTCTTTCTCAGCAGCCTCGGCGCTCTTGTTGCCCGAGGCCTGGGGCTTCGGGTTCGCAGCGGCCTTCTTCTCCTTGGCAGCCTCCTTCTCACGCAGCTTCTGGCGCTTCTTGAGTTCCGACTTGGAGATCATTTCGCCGGTGACCTCGTCGAGGTGAAGTTTGGCGACGGCGGCGGCCGCGTCGGCAACGGCAGGCTCGCCCGAGGTAGCTGGGTTATCGGCCATTGCTGCAAAATCCGATGGCAGAAGATTTTGTCGTCGTGTTAATTCGGGGCAAGTCTTTCTGGAGAAGCAGACAGGAGCTGGTGTTTCTTTTTTTCCCCCAACTCGCAACAATGATTGGGGTTCAGGCCAGGATTGCGCGGGAGTCGTGAGTCGTGAGTCGTGACTAGAGCCACCCAAAAAACGAGTCACAGGCTGCGAAGGTCGGAAGGAGGGGCACAAGAAAAACCAGTCAGTCAGTCAGGCACCCTGGCAGGCGCCCCGGCAAAGCACCCCGCCATGCTTTTTTTTTTTTTTTTTTTTTTTTTTTGATCTCCCCCTCCGATGACACATTCACTTGTCTGGGCCCGCGGCTCGACTTGTTGACGCCGTCAATTCGAATCAACGTGCACACGTTGAGTCTCTCAATTGCTTTTCCATTCTGGACTCTGACTCTGCACGGCGACGAAGCTCAATATACGGACCTCTTTTATTGTTTTATCCTCATTCCCATTCCCTTGCTCCAAAGTCGCTTTTGTCCCTTCGTCATGATATTCCCCCCCTAGCTTCAATCCAACCAACAGTCTTGTTCAGCTTCCTCTATAAAAACGTCCCAGAACTCCGAATGAACAACACCAACATATCCTTTTTTCTTGACCATACCACAGCAACAGCACAGCACATACGTCATTCGCCAAATTTGGGCTCCTGCTTCGCCCCCTCCACGTCCCCCAAGTACCCAACCCGATCCTTGGTATAAAACTCGACGCTAATCTTGTTCCCCAAGCTCGCCGCCCCTCCGTCCAGCGTGCCCGCCTTGATGCAGTTCACATCCGGCATGATGTCGAGCATAGTGTACAGGCTGGACCCGCAGTTTCCGCAGAAGAAATGCTTATTGATTTTGCCAGACGCGCCGGTGGCGTCCCAGGACTTGGGGGAGCCTGTGCAACGAAACAGAGGGGAAAGGTTAAACCTTGTGCTGTGGTTTGGAGTCTGCATAGCTGAATGGCCAAGACGGGCCAGCCCGTAGCTTGTGTAGCTACTAGCCGGGAGGGTCAAGATTCCTGTGCCTACTGGTAGAACCTACCTTTGGTTACTTTGAAGGCCTCCCGGGGGACGACGGCGTTGGCGGTGTAGGCGCTGCCGGTCCACTGGGCGTGAAGAGGTAAGTACATATACCCAACGGAGGTGCTCATGTATGTATATGGATTTCCCCAGGTTTTTGGCATCAAGCGGGTGAGGAAGCTGGGATGAACCGCGGTACCTTTTGGCAGTCGACGCAGTGACACAGTGCCGTGGCGGCGGGCTCACCTGTGGAGAGATGTCAGCTCCATGTGCGGACCTTGACGAATGTTTCGAGAAGAAATTGACCCCCAAGGAAGAAGCAAAAGGATGAAAAAAAAAATTAAAATAAAATCAACAAGAAAGAGGACAGCCAAGGCAAAGCAACTAGGTAGGTAGGTAGTCATCTTCCAGCGTGCTTTATACATGTACAGTGTGTTGTAGGTAGTTCCAAAGCTCGTCACATCAAATTTATATGGCGAACTGTTCGGAACCACCTGAATCCACTGTACAAGTCCATTACTCCAGATCCTGTATGCACATACCCGTAAACGCCATCTCAACCTCCCCGCAAAGACAACTCCCCGTCGTCGTCATTTCGTTTCAACGAAAGCGCGGTCGTCAATTCGTGAATAGTGCTTTGGTCCGGCGCTGAAATGTAATCAATCGCGCGGCGGAGGGGCAGAAAACGATCCGTGGGTTATAAAAAACAAGATAAATGGTTTCTAAAACAAGAGTGACGGTGTTTTATAGTCTGGGTAGACACGAGGAGGTAGTTGAGAGCGGGGCCCAGCGTACTCGGGGTATCGGTATCGTCATCTGGCGACGCTCATCAGCGCTTGTCGGTTTCTGGTGCCTGCGGCTGACGGCATCATGTGGTCATGCTCACAACTTTGTGCCAACCAAGCTTGACTCATCATGTTTTTCTGATGCTGAGCAGTCTCACCTCATCTTATTTTCCATGTAGCTTCTCCAGGTTCCAGTAATGAACACGCATCACCATTATCGCCATCGCCATCGCCCGTTCGAAACACCGCAGCCATGTTGACGGATCGACCAGCGACCACTAACCCAAAAAGCACAACCAACGCGAATCTCGCATCGCTCCCAACAGAGCTGCATCTGGCCATCTCGCATCTCCTAAGCTACCCTGATGCGTTATCTCTCAAACACACAAACAGAACATTCTACCACCTCGTCGACACTGGCGTGACACTCAAGATTGACTGGCTTGTTTCGCGTCGCAAATTGCATCTGGAATGCCCCAATGATAGGGCATGTGACCTGAGAAGTGACTTGCGATTCTGTCGCGGAAGCGTTGCGTAAGTGCATCAGTCCATATTTGCCTTACCCAAGAACTTACATACATATGTATGTACATACATGCCTATGGACGTGCTCTACCTACTAGGAAAAGTACCTCGGTAGGTAGGCACTCAAGGTTGTCTCGAGAAACGGTCCAGTAATCTTTGCAAAGCAACAGCCTTTTGATGAAGCGACGACGCCAACACAGAGAATGCGATACTCGACCTGGTCTGGGCTGTATCGTCTACGCCACGCCAACGTGCTTACACCGCCGAAGGAGCTCGATCCGGTGGCCATCTCACCTCCGTACTGCCATTTACTTGGCCGATCCGCCATGGTGCATACTAAGTTCCCTACTACCAGTCTTGCTCGCCTGCCTATGGGTGGCAGTGTTTTGATGATGACATTGTATCAGTACGATTTATTTGTTTGTGTATAGAATCTTCAGCATCTGTGCTTTCTGTCGACGGACTTTATTATTTTGAGTATAATTTCTCAATCTCAATCAGCGTGTACATGCCCTTTGTATTGGACCTGTTTATAAATCAGTTAGAGAGAAAAACTTCATCTTTCAAAACAATGGCTCGTTCGACCCATGTGCTTCTGTAAAAGTGTGTTTTGCCTGCCACTCTTATAGAGCAACCAAACCATCTTCTCTCATCTGATGTTTGCTGCACTCTTTCAGCTCTGACTCGATAAAAATTTGTCTTCCGAAGCTTGGACGCCTCCCTACCTCTTGTGCGTCTCGTATTAGAAAAGAAAAGACCACACCAACCACATCAACCGAGGTACTGACCTATCTGCGATCAGGAGTCAAAGCTACAGAGACGTACATGGGGGAGGGTGCGCGAGACAGATGATACCCTGACCCCTGGACGGCTATATATAGAACCACCACACACGCAGGCCAGGAATTTATGAATGTACATATAATGTACATATACCTACATATGGACATTCATAATTGCACAAATGGCATACTGCATTGGGTATCTCGCAGAAGCCTTTTAAAGTCACTTGGAGATAGACGCGTTTCATAACCACCAAATTACCCAAAAAAAGTCTCTTTGAGGAGGCACATCGCGGCTTTTCAAGGTCGGTCTTTAATGCACGATGATGCATCTACTCAGCAAAGTGGCAAAAACGGCTTGTTGTCCCAGTGTGTTTTCTCCGCGATCGCCCAAAAAAAAAAAAAAAGACTTGCCCACGGATACTGACCGATGGAAACTTTGCGCAGGCTTGAGGGAGTGCCTAGACCACCAATTCCACACGAAGACGACAAAAGATGCAGAACCCATGAGGCTACAAAGTTCTCCCATCGGTCGCGGCGAAATGAGGGGCTCAAATCAATTTCCGACGACAACATGGGCGCTGCAAGACGTCTCGTTGGGCTCGGGGACTCGGGACCTGCGAAGCGGAACGTTCGAGAGCTAGAGCAAGCCGATTTTGCGTTTGATCAGCAACATTTGTCGCAGTAGAGACTTGACTTGACCAATTGGCATGAAAGAAAGGGGCCAAACGGAAGAAGCTGGTTGAATAGCCATGGCTGCCTTGCGAGCGCCGGTTAATCGCCCGTCCAGTCTGGTGTCAGCGACTCAGCGCATGCAGCTATTCGTGACGTGGAGCACTGGAGACGCGTCTGGATGCCCGACGGTCAGCGAGTTACGGTGTAAGCTTCACGATCCCAGCCTCCATATGTACATGTATGAGCGTACATACACACCTACATATGTATATCGTCAATGCTGTCCCGGCTAATAAAAGTGCCGCAGATTCCGGATAACGGTGTCTGGCCTATCTCTAGCCTGTGTCTAACCTATGTCTGACCTGCGTCTGACCTCTATCTGGTCTGTGGCTGGTCTGTGTCTGGTCTTTCTCTGGTCGCCATGGTGGTGCATGTGGGCGTCGGAAGAGCCCAGCCGGCTCATGCAAGGAGGACATGGCGTATCCCATGAGTTTTCGCCGACAAGTTATGTTCTGACCCTGACTGTTCTGATCGGAAAGACCAAACATACAAATGGCGCCGTTGTCGAATGCCGGCGCTGCGGAGCTTGGAGCTGGGGGCTGGGCTCTGGAGGGGGCTGGAGCCTGGAGGGGCAACATTGAAGAGAGGGGGCAACATGAATGGGAGGGGGGGGATATTGATTCTTTATTAGGAAAACCTGGCCTTTGGCTCCGTTCACGATTGTTTGTCTGCGTCAAGACATGGGGATGGTGAGACTTTGTTGCGGAGCTGACCGGCTCTCAGATGGCAGGTGCAGGTGGCAGGTGGCAGGCGGCAGGCGGCAGGCGGCAGGTGGCAGCTCAAATGTTGGCTGATGGCATTTTGTTGTCGGCAGCCGCCAGGGCAAACAGCAAAGCAACATAATCCTCAGGAATTGCATCCTCGTCAGTCGTCGTCGAACAAGTATAAAAATTGAGTGGTCGGTCCGGATCTGAAGCTGTGCTCGAGGTGCTTAGGTGTCAGTCGCTCAGCCATCAGTCCTGATGTCGACTGGTCTCATATATGATATCCAAATGAAACCCGTTGAAATACTAGTTGACGAGCTATGGCTAGTCGAGCATAAATCTCCAAGCGATGCCACCCGAGCCGGCACTGTCCATGCTGTCCATGTCGGGCTGCCCTGGCCGCAGGACCGCGGAATCGCAAGACCGCACCATCGTCGGCATGAGGAAAAAAACATCAATTCCACGTTGTGCCTGGCCCGACCACTCGCGCTAGCCGAACTTCGTTTAACGTCCCGACTCCCCCGACGACTCCCCTCGTCAGGCACTTGGCCAATAAATCAGACTCAACGGCCTGTCAGGATTCTGCAGCATCGCCGTGGCCAACCTTTATCGACACCCTAGTTCGGCTTCGGAGCGGAAAGGGAAATCCGACCTGTTGGGTTTTGGCATGACGAAACCTGGAGAAAGAGAATTCCACTAGGCCCACGCCTCCGCGCGTCTCAGGATCCCAGGTTGTCAGCCTCGAGGTCTCTGGTTGCTTCGTTGCCGTCACCTTGTCTCCTGCATACCCCTCGAGATATCAGCATGTTTCCAACTTCCTATATTGGCATGTCTCCTCGTTGGAAAAAAAAAACAAAAAACATAACCGGGTCCGCGGTTGCATGCAAGATGGATTGCTCAGTACCCGACAAGCCCTGGTGCTTCTGTCAGGGTTACTTGATTGGTATCTCCCTTTTTTGCTCGTTGAGTTGCTCGTTAGGTCTTGGCTCGTCCGTCATTACAGCCAGGCTTTCTTGCCATCATGCATTCGACTATACATAAATATACATATATATGACCAGCCCTTCCAACATGTCGTCTTCACTTCATGTTAGAAAACAGTTCGTACCGATCCAAGTTTCATTTCTGAGCACAGCTTACTCCCTGAACCGGGGACGAGACATTGTCTTATCCCAGAAAGTACTATCTGTGGTCAAGCTCTTGTGGACTTGAAGTCACTCGGGTTTCAAGGACAAGGAAGAAGAAAAAAAGTTAGGGAAGAAGAAAAGAAAATGGACGTCTCCAAGTCAGACTTGTTCAGGCTATCCGCTGCTCAAGCAGCCGAGCTGATGATGCAAGACCTCCTCTCCGCTCAAGACTATTCGCAGGCCTTGCTTGACAGAGTCAGGCTTCGAGACCCCCAAGTTAGAGCCTGGGTGTATCTGGACGAGAAAGCCATTCTGGACCAAGCCAAACAGTTGGATCTACTGCCCATCGAAAAGAGAGGTCCACTGCACGGTGTGCCCATTGGTATCAAGGACGTCTTTCTCACCAAGGGTAATGTCCTTCCATCCATCCAGCATCTCAAAAGACTTTTTGTCTTTTGTGGCGAAATTATATCAGCTCGCTGACTACAGTCGCTGCTGCTTCAGATATGCCAACTCGTTATTATTCACGTCTGCATGCTCACGATGGCAACGCAGCTGCCGATTCAGCTGCCGTGAGCATTCTTCGCTCAGCTGGCGCCATCATATTTGGCAAGACAGCTACCACAGAATTCGCGTCCATGACAGAGGGCGGGCCATGCACCAACCCGAACAACCCCAAACATACTCCGGGCGGTTCATCTTCCGGGTCTGCGGCTGCTGTGGCAGACTATCAAGTGCCCCTCGCCATCGGAACTCAGACAGGAGGTAGCATTGTACGGCCAGGCTCCTTCAACGGATGTTACGGCTTTAAGGTATGAGTTTTTTCGGTATCCAAAATCTTGCATTAAATTTTGCTCTGTGAGTGCGGGACTGACGAAAGCCTAGCCCACTTGGGGGACAGTATCTACTGAGGGTGTCGGCAGATTCTCCATATCAGCCGACACTGCTGGCTTTTACGCACGTACCGTCGAAGATGTCGAGATGTTGGCCAGGTTGTTCCGAGTAGATTCTCTTACAACTACTCCTGTATCTCTTGGGCCATTGAAGATTGCTGGCGCCAAGATTGCCTTCATCAAAACGCACGTGTGGCCTAACGCCGGTCCCGGAACGCACGCCGCTTGGGATCTGGCTCACAGATTGCTCCAGGAGCAGGGTGGACAGACCCACGATGTTGAACTGCCCGAGATCTTTTCGAAATGCTCGAAATGGAGGGAAACGGTTGTGTCTCAAGAAGCTCGCGCCGCATTTCTACCGAGTAAGTTGATATTCCTCATGTCTCCCACGGTAGAGCCGACAAGGCGGGCCTTTGTCCAAGGCTAATTGGGGTGTGTTCCATCACCAGAGTATCGCGAAGACAAGAGCAAAATACATGGCGACATTGTCAAACTTGTTGAAGCTGAGGACCTCCCCAGCCCCAAAGAGGTTCTCGAAGCCCATGATGGCATCGCCAGACTGCGAGCCGAATGGGACCAGATAGCCAGAAACTACGACATAATCATTACGCCAAGCGCAGTCGATGAAGCACCAGAAGGACTGGAAAATACAGGAATAGCGGTAAGTTCTTGTTTCAAATGCTGGCAATCACGTGTATATCTATTATACATGATGCTCATACTCGCAGGTCTTCTGCACCATGTGGACGATCCTCCACGTCCCTGCTATGAACGTGCCCGGATTCAAAGGCAAATGCGGACTTCCGATCGGCCTCATGGTTGTGGGCTCTCGTTACAGCGACATGGAAGTCCTCCGAGGCGGCAAGGCTATAGGCGCCGTATTCAACGGACGGCAGAGACAGGATGATGCAGGCTCATGAATAGACATGGAATGAAGAGCTTTTAGCATAGATGGCTTTAGCATAGACCACAGACACGAATTGAACGACATGCCACCGCCAGGTGAATCCTTTCCCTCAAGAACACTTTTAAATGACAACACGACCCACCCGTATCAGTCTTTTGCTTCTTCCTTTTCCCACTGCACACTGATGAGGATCGATGCAGAGGAGATTACTAGCCATGATGACGGCGGATAGTGTGCTTGGAAAGGCCCAGTTGGGAAGTAGAGCATTCATCGGATCATGTTGCGCAGAAAGAATCTTCTTTTGTTAAAAAAATAAAATAAAATAAAATATAAGAAAGCTTTTAAACAATAGGAAAAATAAAAATAAAAAGAAAAGAATTAAGAGAAAAAAAAAAGACAGAAGGAAAAAAAAAAATACGCCTGCAGGCCATGTGCATATGAGTCTTTGTATCCGTCTAACTATAGTCTAGCTTTTTTCCAACTGGTTCTTCATCTCGCTCTTGATTCTAGTAATGGTGCCTGCCCCGCCGTACACCATGCCCGTATACACCATTGCCACGCTCGCTCCCGCATTGAGCACCCGCAGGGCCTGCTCGCCGTTGGTGATTCCTCCCGTGGCAAAGAGCACCGTCTGCGAGGCGGGCGCGGGCTGCGCGTCGAGCATCTTGCGATAGCGTCCCACGAGATGAAGCGTGCGGTCGAACATGGCGGGGCCGGAATAGCCGCCCGTTTCCGCCAGGGCTCTTTGTTCCTGGGCCGTGAGCTTGATCCCGGCGGGGACGAGGCCTGTTCGTCTCTTGGTGGTGTTTCCGACGATGAGCCCGTCGACGCCGCTTCGTCGAACGGCCTCGACGATGCCTTCAAGCTGGGCGTCTTCGTCTTCGTCAGGCGATACCTTGACCATGACCCGGGGGGGTGTCTTCCTGTTCGTCCTGGAGGCCTCTTTGACCACTGCGGAGAGCAGTCTCGTCAGGGGTTCCGTGGCCTGCAGATCCCGCAGCCCAGGTGTGTTGGGGCTGCTTACGTTGACGACCACAATGTCGGCGTAGGGAGCCAGCCTCGACACGCAGTACACGTGGTCGTCCGCCACGGCCTTTTCGTCCCGCTCGTCCGTTTCTTTGTTCTTGGCAATCTGCACCGCCAGCAGTCTGCCTGTTTGTAGACTACCGGGGGGCACGCCCGCGGCTCCGTCCAGCACTTCTTGCGACGTCATGCCCATGGACCGCGCAAACCGGCCGACTCTGTCCCGCAGGCGTCTGGCCACATCGTCGGCGCCCTTGGAGTTAAGTCCGTAGCGGTTCACCATACCATCTGTCGCGGGGACCCGAAAGACACGCGGTCTGGGGTTCCCCGCCTGTGGAAGCGGCGTGATGCCGCCAATCTCGACAACACCTGCACCGAACCCGAAGAGCACGTCAGCTATCTCGCCGTCCTTGTCCAGGCCGGCCGAGATGCCAATGGGATTGCTCAGTTGCATGCCCCAGACAGAGGTATTCAGCTCCGGTGTCTGAAGAGAGCTTCCTCTCTCGCGAGGCGCAAGCCCAAACTCGTGCAGCGTCTTCAACGTCCTTGTGCCAGCATGGTGAGCGTCTTCGGCGTCGGGGTACACGGCTCGGAGCAGGCGTGGCACAATGTATCGGTGGACGAATGCTCGCGTGTCGGTCGTGTATAGGTAGGTGACGTAGACGGTGGCAGCGAGGGCACTGCCGTATACAAGCGCCTTTGCGCGGCTGGCGTAGACTGAGGCGGTATTTGTCGTCGATGTGGAAGAAGCCTGTCTTCGTGGTACGTTGCCCAAGGTCGGACGGGGGGCCCGAGTGGCGCGCAGGCTGGCGAGGCCACGGGAGGAAAGACGCGGTCCAAAGACAGAGGGGGACATTGTCTGTAGTTTGGGAGGATTGGAGAGGGCCCCGTGCCCGTGTGAGCCTCTCAATTGACGATGTTGCGGAACGAGGGCGACCTTGGATCTTGGACTCGGGAGCTTTTTTGGTGGAAAACGGTGGGTGTGCTTGTCATTTGGTGTCGGTGGTGTCTGGTCTGGTGTGGTGGGTCCGCGAGGCCAGGATCCAGGAAAGCCGGCAATTGCGATCCGGGGACTCTCCGAAATTCTTAATACATCTGACGGGAAACTTTTTCTTCTTTTCTCTTGTCTTTTCCTCCTAGTAAAAGGTATGAGAGCGTATTTAAGCTCAACTTCACCCTGAGCTCGGTCACAAACGCAGACCCTGCCACATTTATACGGTTCCTCGATGCAACCACTAGATTGTCAACACAAAGAAGGCATGATGCGGCGCACCTGCCGCTCATGACATTTGTCGCATGACCCGTCGTCATTGAACCTACTACTGCCTTCTTAGCAATGTTTAAAACTGCATTTCTACACAACAAGCATATCAGCTCCCACAGCTCTCGAGCTCTCACGCCTCCTGCAGCTGCGACAGACCCAATGTGGTAGTTCTTGACCATCATGCCTCTCTAGAGTCTGGACATGTTATTCCGAGTCTTGCTCATTGGTCGGCTCCATTTCCTTCTTCCTCTCGTCTGCGGGGGTTGCCTCCCCCGACGATGCGGCCTCGTGTGATCCGTCCATCTACCCTTCGTGTACAGGTATGACCATTGCATCAGCAACGTGGGATGGGAGCGGACTTGGCTGGTGAACCTGTCATGAAAGAGTGAACTACCTACGTACTCAGATATGCTCCGCGCTCGTCCATGTTGAGAAATACTGGCGTGAACACGAGCCTACCTTGCAAGTATTCATCTAGGTAGAACAAAAAAGGGAAGAAAGAAAGCAAGCAAGGCAGCCTTCTGGGCAGCTGAGATGACGCAAAGGAATCCCCCTCCTGTGAAATTTAACACTCACGCCCTCCCAAATCACCGCTCTAGCAAAAAAGCTCGTTCAAAAAGCCAACGATGGCATACATGACCACATTTCATCAGACTCCCCGCCGAATCAACCTTTGAACACACTCTCCTCCCGCTCAGTCAAATGGAAAATGATATCAGCTACGAAATCGAAGTCGTTATTCTCCTCGAAAACGCGTATCGACGTCGGCTGAGGTCCGCGCCGCTGCGTCCAACGCCTTCAAGGCAGTCCAGGGGGCCTTGAAGTCCATCTACGAATCCGATGCGTTTTTCGCACTTGTCGATGCTGTGGTGAAGAAACAAGGCCCACAGGGTCTGGATGAGGAATCAGAGCAGCTCTTTTCTGATACGCACGTTGCGTGCATCAACATGGGGTTGAAGCTGTCCGCGGAAGAGAGACACCGTTTCGAGCAGATGATGGAGCGCAGGACGGATCTGCGCACGGCGTTTTCTGAAGAACCTTGGTGCCGATCCAGGGAGTCTCTGGTTTCACGAGCATGAGCTGGGGGGCATGTCGAGAGCCATGCTCCAAGGTCTGGAGTTCTGGAGCAGGACGTGGATGGCAGGCGGCGCATCTCGCTGCACGCATTGACGACGAGCAAAGTCTTGAGCCAGTGCAGCAACCAAGAGACGCGGAGAAAGGTGTTTGTAGCGGAAGAGCGCATACACTCTGAAAACGTACCCTTGTTCCACGAGACCGGATTGTTGAGAGACGAATCAGCTCGCATGCTAGGCTACTCGTCCTACAACCACCAGCTGGTGTCACGCCGCATGATGAAATCGCCCCAGGCAGCCATGAACCTGCTCCACGACCTCTCCACGAATCTCAGCCCTCTTTTCGACTCCGAATTGAAGGCTCTTCGAGACTTGCGTGCTGACGGGGGTGCGATCCATTTCTGGGACTTTTCTACTACGATGACAAAATGCTTCACGAGCGTAACGTCAGGGGCGATTTTATAGCGGACCATTTCCCGGCCGATCTTCTGCTGCGGCGAATGCTGGACATTTTGAAAAATTGTTTCGTCTGGAGATTGTGGAGCTCCTCGACATTAGTGACGACGAAGTCTGGCACGAGGATGTCAATGTGTTTACCGTAAGGGACTTGGTCGACGAGAGTCTCGTGGGACACTTATACATGGACTTGTATCCTAGGGAGAGCAAGTATAACCACGCGGCAGACTTTAGTGTACGGCCAGTCAGTGGAAAGTTTCCCAAACAGCACTCTGAGACGTCACAGGTCGGCATTTTGAGAGAAGCAGTGTGCCCACTCTGTCGAGACTAATGCTTGGCTGCGACAGGACAGGCAAGTACGTTGCTAGCGGCACAGCTCTGATATGCAATGTGACACCTCCGACAAAGGATACGCCTGCTCTTTTGGAGCATTCAGATGTGATGACCATCTTTCACGAGCTGGGACATGGTTCGTATCACATCAGCCATCACTGTTCTTGTACTTTATGTCGCCTGTGTGCGGGCAAAGTTTGTTGACCTGGGTGTGGTAGAAATGCACGACCTCATGGGCCGTATGATATATGCCAAATACTACGGCTGGCGCGGCAGACGAGACTTTGGCGAGACCCCGAGCCAACTGCTTTAGTTCTTGTGCTGGCTTCCCGAGACTGTCAAGAGTATGAGTTGACATTATTCTCACATATCGGAGCAGTATAAGAATCACTGGCGTCGGATGAATCCGTAATTACGGCAAGATCCCGAGAAACAGATTCCCGACGAGATGGTGTCCACGCTCATCGCAGCGAAAAAGATAAATGAAGGAATCAAGACAGCTCGCCGGGTCGGCTGAGCCTTTTCGACATGACGGTTCATCATCCGCCGAGCCACGAAGAGCTTAAGAAAATGGATATCGCCAAGGAATACTACAACTCCATCACGAGCGTATCAGGACTGCAGGGTCCGGCAGACGGCAACGTGGTGGGAAACGGATACTGTACTACACCACATTACATGTGGATCACACAATCGCATGTGGGGGTCAAGAGGCCAACTATTGCAGTTATTTATGGTATGTGGTGTGGTTGTTGGTAATGTCTTTGCTGGCTGTGCACACTGCATGGATACAGCCTTGTGTTGTTGAGCTTGGGCTGCGTCGCGTGTTGGCCGTCGCGACTTGGACCGACTTTGAACTGATTTTGACCGACTTGTCTTGTTGTGTGCCAGAAGCGCATGCTTGCTGCTGACATGTGGAAGACGTGCTTCGCCAAAGATGCCATGAGTCCAGCGGCAGGATTGAGGTATCGCCAGATGGTGCTCGACAAGGGCGGTAGTGTTGACGAGGCGAAGATGGTGGCGGCGTTTTTGAGACGGGAACCCAACTCGGATGCGTATCTGGAGGACGTGTTGTTTCCACATGATGCATGATGGGAAACAAGAATGAGACGAGATGGTACTTGGCCACACGAATACGTGCGTTTAACCCGGACGTTGTTGTGTGTACTTTGCATGTACACACACGCGCGCACAAACACACAGCGCCCCACACCCATCCGCGACTAAATCCCAGGTTTTCTGCAGGTATCTGTAGCCTCGGCACATGGCAGCACGCCAGCACGCCAACACTCTGCAACTTGATTGGATGACTGAGCCAACAGTGCGTGGCCAACGCGCTAGCCAGCGCGCTAGCCAGCCAACAGTTGCTCCGCCCACTCCCAGTGGGTTCGCACTTACCCAGCAATTTCCAGGCAACTTGACAACTTGACAAACAAAAAAAAAAAAAAAAAAAAAGACGACTTCTGAAGTTCAAGACAACCCCGGACCTGGTTCTTGTTGGCCGACTCTTGTTGGGTCGTCACCATCCGACATCGACCGGGCTTTAATTGTGCGACCGTCGCCTTGCCCTGCTTGCTTAAGTCCTTGGACGCCCCCCTCGTGTCTCTTGTCTTGTCCGTTCCGATCATCCGCTATTGCTAGAACACAGACGCAGCCTCTTTTTCTTCGAGCCCCGTCTGCCATCTCGTTCCCAGAATAGAATTCCCCCTCGGAAAGCTTCTTTTTCTTGTTCTTCTTCTTTTTTTCTCAGCATTTTTACAACTTTGGCACGGCTCCGACCGGGATCCTCGCTTGCTGTCCAAAATCTGCGGCTTTACCGGCTGGCCTAACGTCTCCGATATTCGATTGAAGAGGACGACAGACTATCCAATGTCCACGCCAATGTCGTAGTATATTTTTTCTTCGGCACCGATTGAATCATTATGGCGACTCCTTTGATCGACCCACCAAATGGTGGCGGCGGCGGCATTGTGTCCACGGCCGGTCGACCGGAATACTATAAAGGCGTCGGAGTTTCCCTAGCTGTAGCATCTGGACTTTTCATCGGAACGTCCTTTGTTCTTAAAAAGGTTGGACTGCTGCGAGCAAACGAAAAGTACAATGAAGTTGCTGGTGAGGGCTACGGCTACCTCAAAAATGCCTTTTGGTGGGGAGGCATGTCGCTCATGATCTTTGGCGAAATTCTCAACTTTGTCGCGTACGCCTTCACGGATGCCATTCTAGTCACACCGCTTGGCGCCTTGTCCGTGGTCATTACTGCCATTCTGTCTGCCATATTCTTGAAGGAGCGACTAAGCATGGTGGGCAAAGTCGCATGCTTTTTGTGTATAGTTGGCTCCGTTATCATAGCTCTGAATGGACCTCAGGAATCTTCAGTTGCCAATATCGAGGACATGCGAGCCAAGTTTATCACACCTGGCTTTCTTTCCTATGCAAGCGTCGTCCTCATTGGATCCTTCATTACCGCGTGGTATGTTGGTCCTAGATGGGGCAAGAAGAATATGCTGGTCTACATTTCCATCTGTAGTTGGATCGGTGGACTTAGTGTTGTGTCAACACAAGGCCTTGGTGCAGCTATCATAGCATGGATCAGGGGTCAACCCGAGTATAAACATTGGTTTTTATGGGTTTTGCTCCTCTTTGTTGTTTGCACTCTGCTGACGGAAATCGTTTTTCTAAATGTAAGCGGTTTTTTTGTTTTTTTTTCCGTCCTGGGGCATTTCTCGATTGCGCTTGGGCGTCGTTACTAACCAGTTTGTTTTTTCTTTGCGTTGGTGAAACAGAAAGCGCTCAACATCTTCAATGCAGCGCTTGTCACACCTACGTATTATGTTTACTTTACCAGCACGACCATCATAACGTCCACAGTTCTGTTTCAAGGGTTCAAGGGAACGCCAGCGGAAATCACCACCGTCATTTTGGGATTTCTCACAATTTGCTCGGGGGTTGTTTTGCTGCAGCTGTCAAAGTCAGCCAAGGACGTTCCGGACGCTGCCGTCTTTAAAGGTGATCTCGACCAGATTCAAACAATTGGCGAGCAGGAACAGCCCGAGTCGGAGCCAAAAGCCGATGCGATCCGAGGGACAGCTGCCATTATGCGTCAAATCTCCAAAACTCGATTGAGAATGGAGGCGGAAGAATTGAAGAGACTGCATGAAGAGAAGTTGGCTGAAGACATGGCGCCCATCACCGAAGATGGAACATCAGAGTATGAGTGGGATGGATTACGGCGACGAAGAACTTTGGCAGCCGGGATGCGAGCACGAGCGGCCACGTCTCCATCGCCGCCAACACCATCAATACGTGCTGTGTTCACTCCTACGATGCCTCATCCTCCGCTGGGCATGTCGCGTTTCCCCACAGAGGACGAGCTCCAAGAGGCAGAGGCGGACCGCAGCACCTTGTTTTCGAGCATTGCCGGCACCGTTCGGGCACGCCCACGTACTAGTAACACCTTGCCGGCTTATGAAGACGAGTATCCGGTCAACAAGTCGCTAGGGCTATTGAAACCTGTTCCGCTGACTAGAGTTACTGTTCCGCAGCTACCACTGGATGATGAGGCTGGTGCTAATCACGGACCGGTCCGCGAGCACGTCCAGGATGTCCCAGACGCTGAATATCGTGGTGCGAGCAGGAGCGCGAGCAGGTGTGGAAGCAAGAGCGGGAGCAGGAGCGGCAGCGGTAGCGGCAGTGGCGGCGGGATTGCTCAGGGCAGTCCTTCGCCGGTTCCGCCGGTTCCGCCGGTTCCGCCACCGCATACAACTCCAAGGAAATTCTCCTTCAATCGAGTATTCCGACGCAATCTCGGCCCGAGTGAAGAGGAACGTATCGGCCTAGTCAAGGATGACGATGAACCCAAAGAGTCGCCCAAGGAGTCGCCCAAAGAGTCGCCCCAGCCTTCGTTTATCTAGAGGGTACTGCGTCAGGCGGGTGCATGCGAATGCCACGAATGAGCAACTGTATATAATGGGCTCCGAGACATGCTATGGTGTGACGAAAGAAAAGCGCGGAAACCTTGAATCCTTTTTCCTTTTTCCCTTTCTCCTTTTTGTTTTTTTTGGGACCGTATTTTTTTTATTGGGACCGACCCCTTTGTTATTTTTCTTGTCGGGCTTTTACCACGGCGGTTATTGGGTTTGCATGCAAGAGCATGGCGTCTTGTTGGGTACATACATACATACACATTAAGCACGTATCCCATATGTATATAATGGTGGCTCCTCCTATTCGGGGTTTTTCCCCCCTGATTTTTCTTTTTGGTTCGTTTGGCCGCTTTGTATGGTTAGACAGCATTGTATTTCCCTCTCCATGGTAGGAAATAAGTTCTGCCCATCCTGATGAATGATGAATGATGAGGCCGAAAAATTAGACTGGAATTTTTCATTCTCTCCTTCTCTTCCTTTCCTCTTCTTATCGTTCTATTATTGTTTCTTTTCTATTTTTTTCTTCCTCCCTATTTTCATTTTTATTTTTATTTCTTTTTGTTTTCCGCTTTCTTTGCTCCCCTCTCCCACGTCCTCGATTGCTTTCCGGTTCCCTATCGTGGTGCCTTCTTCGTTTCGTCAAGATGGACGTCAAGTCCAACATGTGGAATGTATAAAGCGAGTGCAGTCTGGTGTGCCCCGGCCATGCTTATTACGATTACTTTTTGGTGCTTCACAGATGGAGCGCAAATGATGTGGCTTGATGGGATGATTCTTGATTGTTGTATGCGTTTTATTATACTTGCTAAATAGGAGAGTTGCGCCACATAAGCGCCGATATGACGGTGATGCACATGAATCGCGTGGTCCGCTCCCGCGCTATGCCTTGAACCCTTGGATCCATTTCACCATTCTATTAATGGGCTCTTTGCCATCGTGGTTGGGCAGCACCAAGGGCCATACGTGCATCATGCCCGGCCCTTCCACATGCGTCACATCTCTGCCGGCGGCTCTGGCCTTGTCCACGAACCGTCTCGCATCGGGGGCCAGCAGGTCATTCTCGGCCGTCAGAATAAACATGGGGGGCAACTCGTCCACTTCGCCAAACAGCGGGCTTGCTCGAGGGTCGTCCAGCGACCAGTCTCCCCGGACGAGCTGTGCACTCTCCTTGCACCCGACTATGTCCAGCCACGGATCCCGCTGTGATACCTCGTGCGCCTCTGGATTCGTGAGAGTGGCATCCACGACAGGCGTGATGGGTACCAGCCCCGCGGCCGTTCTCTTGCCGTTCCGAATGGCCTCTTGGGTGAGAACAAGGGCCATGCAACCGCCTGCGGAGTCGCCGATGGCGAAGAACGGCGCGTCTTCCCTCGACGCAGCCATTTCGTCGTAGATGGGCTGCAGCATGGCATACTGGTCCTTGAGCTTCTTCTCCGGCCCCAGCGGGTAGATGGGCACCGTCACCGTCGCCTGCAGTCTCTCGACTAGCAAGGCGATGAGGCCCCAGTGCGGCGGTTTGATTTCAAACAAGAAGGACCCGCCGTGCAGATACAGCACGCGGGCTTCGTTGGGCGTCTCTGATTTGGGCGAGATGTCGTAGACAGGGTAGCCATCTACCTGGCGCTCCTCGACGATGAACCGCGGCCGGAAGGTCTGCGGAGGCCTGTGGTCGGGGGAGGCCCCGCGCTCTTTGGCGAGGCGTTTGCGCATGCCGTCGGGTGTTGTAAAGTATCCTTTGGTCCAGAACCAGAGAAACCATGATAGAAAGTGTGCTCGCCAGGACGCCATTTTCCTTTTCGCTGTTCTGTTTTCGCTCTGCGGTCCTCGGTCTTCGGTTTTGTCTCTCTCTCTCTTCTTCCTCTTCTTCCTCTTCTTCTTCTTTTCTGTGTGTTGTCAAGTCCGACGGACGGACTGGTTTTACTTATCGAGGTAGTGTAGCCTAAAGAATATGTAGCATGTATGGAGAATGTCCCGCTTCACCTGGAAAAGGTCAACGGAACCCGAGGTTTTCCGTGTCGGGGGCCGGCAGTTTTCAAATACCGCTGGCATATATACCTATACATCCATGTGCGTACATATGTAGTTTGTACACACGTACGTATGTAGGTATGATTGTGCAATGTCTCGTCTCATAAACACAACTGAATTTGCCCGAGCCGGATGCATGAGGGAAATTCTAGGACTCAAAGTCAAGACAGACTAGGCTCTGGCTTCGTGCATGTGACTGACAGACAGGTGGGGAAGTGTCATGACCATGTAACGCTGATTCCTACCTAATGGGCATGCGCGTACGGACTCTGAGTTGTGCAAGCTCCGGCTCAAGCACAAAATGTGTGCTGTATGCAGCTAGTAGGTATCTTTTTCCATCATGGCATCGCATCGACGAGGTTGCGTTGCGCGTTCTTGGACGTGGGTTTGGACAATGATGTCCTTGTCCTCTGGGAGCGCACCTGCCTTTTCTCCAGTCTCCTCTTTCCCCCCGTAAAAGCCACCCCGGGTGCCTATCCCCACCCCCGCCCCACCCCCACCCAGCCAATGACCTATTGTGCCCCAGCCATTACCACTATCTCGACTCCCTAGCTCCTGCCAACATTTCTGTGTTGTCTGGGCGTCTGGGCGACCGCGCTGGCCCCGGCTTTTGCCGACGAAGCCAAGGTTCGGACGGCAGCATGAGATCGATGACCGCACCCCGGACGAAGCGCACGCTGCATCTCACCCTCTCCACAACACAATCCCTACCTACAATACATACAATACATGACATCTTGCCATCGGAAAAAAAAAAAAAAAGCACCGCCATCAAGACCGTCAAAAACTTTGTTTCCTCTCGGTTTCGCGACAGCCAGTATCTGCACGTGCTGATGGTATCCCACCATCGACCGCCATCTCGATCCGGATCTGCGAAATAGCCGATTTCCTGCCGGCGGCTAGCAGGCCAACAACTTGACCAGCTCTGCAACCTTTTTCTTTCCCTCGTGCAACAAGTCGCGCGCACATTTTATCCGCACATAGAGTCTTTTATCTCCCGCAGATAGTCAAACCGAGCGATTCGACTGCCCGGCGTCCTCGGTGGAAAAAAAAAAACCCCATTCGTCCCTCGAAACTCGTGGCCCTTCCCTGCCTTTCCCCGTATTGGCTATTTCCGTCAAGGTTTTTATCTCTCTCAAAGAGGTCACACCTCGACACCAGACAAAAAAAAAGCAGAAAAGAAAAAAACAGACAGAGAAAATCAAAATGCCTTATCAACGTTCCTATTTTCTCTCCTCCTTTCTATCCGCCTTTCGTCAACAAGGCCCGACGCTGCAAACCAACCCGCAACCAAACAAGCATCAAACCAGCGCTGTCGGAGCCTCTTCGGCCACCACCACCACAGCATACTCGCAGGCTTCTGCGGCGCGGGCCATTTCCACATCCGCAGCGACGGCATCAGCCCAACAAGCGAATACGCGCTCTTCGCCGACCAGCGTTTCCATCCACTCGCCTCGCGGCGCTGGTGGTTCCGCCTCAGGCATTCCCATTCCCAGCAGGTCGACGTCGGGGCGGAGACGTGGAAGCGATAGTAGTAGTGAGGGCTTCAGAGATGCGATCGGTGCCGACAAGTGGTATATTGGTGGGAGGACAGCGGGCGGAGAGGAGAGGTTCTTCAAATTGGGCGTCGTGAGGAGGGTGAGGAGTAATGATGGATTAAGTTTGGATCGACTGAGTCTGTGAATTCTTTGAAAGAAAAAAGAAAAAAGGGGAACAAGAAAAGAACTAGCAAGTTGAGAGTCCAAAATGAGCTGGATTTTTATGATTTCTGATTTGTGTTTTGGGACATGGATATTGATATGGATCTGGACAATGGACATGGACATGAGACATCGGAATTTCACGGACTGCGAATGGGTTTGGCGTCGGATACGGACAATGCACTCAATACGTGAACATGACGGGAACCTGGAACGGGAACTCATGTAAAGGCGTTTTTTTTTTGGTATAATTTCAGGCTTGATCTTTGTGTGATTTGCCATATATATGTATACTATGTTTCTATGCTGTCTGTGGTACTAGTCTAAGATGTTGCGTCCGTGGTGTTCAATTCGTCGCCATTGTGACATTTGGACGTTGGGTCGGGTCTATGTGCATATGCAAGGGGGAAAAACAAAAAAAAAAACGAGAATAAAAAAGGATAAAAAATAAAACGAAATTCTATATCAGCAGATGCCATAAGATGATGCATTCGCATGTGATCGTGCAGCTTCTGCATATGGAGAGAGAAAATCGTCCCTCCGCCTCACCACATGAAGCGTTGTAAACGTCCGCCGTCCAAGACCGCACCGTTCTCGTCCTTCCATACGTAGGGTTTTGTGAGGAAAATATATCCCGTGGCTAGGTTGATGGCCATGTGCCAGATGGTTTCTAGGACGAGTCTCATGTCATACCGCTCGGATAGTGGGAGGGGCTGCGCTGGTGTGGGAGAGGGGTGGGGGTTGATTCTCCAGGCGGGGATGAGGAGGCGCCACATTAGCCATGGGATGATGAAGTAGCGAGGCTCGACGAGGGGGGCTGTCATCAGCGACAGTGTTGTTGCGAGGAGGAAGACCAGGCCCGTGGATGTTGAGATTGAGTTGCGGGAGATGGCCAGGGGGTCGGTTTCTGGTATCGGGTCCCGGGACTGCGGTCTGTCTACTTGGCGGGGTGTTGGGGCGGCGTCAGTTTTGGTGTCCCTGGGATCTGGGGCGCGGGCCTGTCTGTTCTGACTGCCGTGTACGATCCAGAAGGCATGGTTGGTAAATGGACCGGGAGTGGGAGGGACACTGTTGCGTGACGATGAAGACAGTGCGTTGCGCGTGGATGCTATCCAGTCGGGACAGCCGGCGAGGGTGCCCCAAACCATCCATCGGGTGAGGGTGTAAGGAATGATGAGCAGAAATCGGACTAGATTGCCCTGGCGGATGGTATACCGGAAGATGTAGAACATGTAGTGTCGGTTGTCGGCTAGGGTGAACGGATGGACAATGGTGTTGAATTTCACAACGGCAGCTGACGCAGCTACAGTGGCGAGCAGGTAGAGTAGCCAGATGGGGACGGTGGAAGCGAAAATCAGGCATGCGGTTCGTAAAGCAGGCGATACCTTGGCGAGCGACGACCTGTCACTGTTGAGACGAGAGGGAGAGCAGGCGTCGCAGTTCGAAATGATTCTGTGCTCGCCAGAAACAGGTCGTTTCTCGAGGACTCCATCGGGGGGGGATGAGCGCAAAGGATCTGCTTCCCGTAGAGGGTGAGGCTGGACCTTAAACAAAGCGATGGCCGCGTCGACGAGTGGTACCACATAGGGCAAAAGGAGTGGCAGAGAGAAAAAGGCGAAGAAAGGCCATATATACAACATTTGCGCCGCATGAATGGTGGCAACGTGATTTGACTTGTCTCCTTTTTATGAACCATTAGTCAAGAAGATATTAACAGCGTTTTTACCGCAACAAAGTGCAACAAAATTTAAAGGTGGCTGTGCTTACCGAGAACAACGCCGCCATTCCATGCTACGAAGCCGACAAAGGCTATGAGTACAGACATGTATGGCCATATCTGACGCACTACTCGAGCAGGATTGCACAAAACTGCAATGCCGAAGCTGATTACGGTAAACAGCACGTCTGCAAGTTGTATCGCGTCAGCACGTCGCCTTTCCTTTCATTGCACGCGGGACGGATATTAGAGTCTTACCGTCTGGCCAAGCAAGGCCAAGAGGTAGATCGTGTACATCGCCAATCGAGTATCTCCAACAATAAAACTTCAATTGTGCATCCAACGTTGCCATGAACGGCTGGTCCACGCCTTCTGGTTTCAGAGTCTTGATGGCGTGAACCGCCTCTAGACCACCCATCCAGATGACAACCCAAAAGACGTTTGTCTGTCTCATGGATAGCGCGGCAATACCAATAAATATTGTCACGACATCACTTGCCCATGAGCTGCGGTCTCGTCCAACCCGCTTCAGATGATTGAGGAAAGCTGCCACTACGACAGCAGTCGAGATGACATCAGTGTAATAAAGCCCTGAGAAAAAGAACAGCAGAGGAAACAGGGTGATGTTGACAGCTGTATGAATGGCATACGTTGAGATTTTCCCTGCGGATTCAGAGGAGTGCGCCGCGTCGAGGCGTGATTCACGGTGTGATTCTATTTCATGGCGGCACTGTAACGCCAGATATGCCAGTGCCGTGAGACCCAGAACGTTGGTGAAGCGGAGGGCACTGGCACCACAGTCGAATAGCCACGGGATGCCCGTCACTCTGGCTGCGTGTTGGAGAAGAACGGAGAAAACATATCTGCAGTTATTAGTTCTGTGCTGCGTAAGGTTGGGAAAAGCGTCAAATGTAGTTGCCTACGAACAAGCCTGGGGGCGTGGTGATCTTGTCATCCCACTCGAGGAACCTGCCCTCGCAGTATCTCTGGGCTTGAGGAATATGAAATATCTCATCCTGGAGACAGGCTGTAAGCAAAGAAGGTTCCGTGAGAAAACCTGGGTTATCTTACTAAATATGGCTGAGGAACAGCATGGGACACCAGTGTGAACCACGAGACACTCGACAAGATGACAAAGGAAAACGCAAGGAAAATGCTGATGAGTTGTTTGGTTTGCCTCGCAAGTAAGACCATTGCAGGGACAGAGAGAATCAAGGTCGCCAGAGATGCTGTGCTGAACATGTCGAAGGGAGTGTTGGACGCCATTGTGGTCGTCTTGAATCGTGTCCTTCACCAGAAAGCCCGCCGATAAGGGGTTGTCGGGTATCGAGCTCAATAGGACGGCATTGATCCTAGTTCTGAGAGTTACGATGGGAGATTGTATGGGCTTGTTTAACTTGCCATGGAAAGTGTGACGACCAAGCGTGGCGCGTGAAAGGAGTAGCTATCACCAAAGCTCCGTATAGGGCCTACTATGTCTGTATGTTCACACAGTAGCGTTGGCACTGTACACACACTGTATAATATCGTGCATCCTCTGTCTCCCGGCTGGGTTGAAAGATGGCAAAGCTTTGATGAATACACACGGTGGAGGCTCAAGATGATTTCCATTTCGTTCCCCACTGAGTAGTGATTGGTCTGGTTCTCGTCCAAGGTAACATCAACGCATCGCGTCGCATCACACCAAGAATAAGATGACCAGACTTTCGAGCGGCCATGTAATACTTTAAGAGGAATTGGGAGTGTGGATCGGAAAGCATTCTATTATGAGTATCTTATACAAAGGGAAGACCCTCATCGTTGATAGGGCATCGTTAATCTACAGTCCATATTCCACCGATTTGTTTTTTTTGCTTAGAAGGGCTGGATTTCGTTAGCATCGAAGTTGTAGGGTACCAAAGTAGGTGTAGGCTAAGAAACATACGTTGTCCTGAGGATGGATCTCCTTCTTGACGAAGTATCGACCAGCGAAGGGGATATGCTGTATGAACATGTTAATTGGGCAGCCATATAGATAAACCTGCATGACATCACATAGACCAACCTGCAGAATGTCCTCCTTGACACGGGGAATCCCAGAGGCATAAAACAAGAGAGCGATAGCGGCAGCTCCGCCAAAGGGGGCACTTCTGAGAGCGCTACTGAAGCGTCAGTGATGTGTCGCAATATCCATCTCCAACACCTCTTCTTCCCCTTCTTGTTTGTTTCTGTCTTCTTCATTTTTTTTTCCACAACAAAACGAGTCAATCATGAAACACGCAGCTTGAGAGAATTTAATATGCTCGAGCCACGGTCTGTTCGAGTAAGACGAGAGCGAGGGATGTCCATAGCCACGAGATGCGTGTCCCATTGTTCGACAACATGCACCTCCCCGGCAGCCTATTTTCGCCACTCTCGACAGCTGATTTCGACGGTAATAACTTACGTTCGGAGCATGGTCGTCTTGTTCCAGCCATTCAGGTTGGGCTGGAAAGTATACCTGCGAATTGCATCGTCAGCATCATCGTTTGATCCTTCCCTCAGTTCCACTGGTCCGAGCAGTATTAAAAAACGCAGAATGGCCGCTTTCGCATGAGTCGATCGCGTTTCGTCGACATGGTAAGGGTATTTCGTGGATTCCTGACGTACTTGGGTCCATAGGTGCTCTTGAATTCCGCAGCGCGGACAGGAGTCTGTACACCAGATAGTTAGTGACCGACACTTGAGAGTGGCTCCAGGTCCAGGCAGAGCGGGGAGTTGCCTCGTTAAAATCCATCGCAGCGTGCGCACTTACTTGAAAAACCATCTTGTGCAGAAAGTTGGCAGTCGGAGCCTGTCTCAGAGATTCAATTGCTTGGACAAACGGTATTTCCTGAGGTTGTCACGATGCGCGAGTTTGCCGACGGGCGGGACAGGCCGGAAAATGCTGTTGGCCTGAGGCCGGAGCCCATGAATGGTAGGTTTTTTTTCGAGATTTAATGACCAATCACAGGCAGTGTTGCTGGCCCCACCAAAGCTACATCCATCAGCCTTGCGACGCTCCCGGTAAGGACGCTTTCAAAACTTGGTCCTTTGTGTACTTGTTGTTTTGGATTTTCCTCCCCCCTCGACTCAGGCGCACAAGCGTCCGAACAAATGGACAAATATATCGATGTTCGCTTCGAGCGATTGGAGAAGGCTCTGTCGAACCTGATAGACTCCGTGGCCAAATATCATCCGTCAACTGTCCATGCTGAGGAGCTCAAAGCAGCAGACATTGAACTGACCAAAGGACTTGAGAAAGGTGAAGACTCTATGAATCTTTCCTCTCCCTGCCTATCCACCAACCCTGGCTGACCGCGTTTCTTTTGATTTTCGTTCTTTACAGTGGAAACACATCAAAACAATTATCTACGAATCCAAAAGCTTCGAAAATCGTCCGCCATCTTAGACGCTCAGATCCGCGACACGCTGACCAGTCTGGCCAACACCCGCAAAGATATCGTCGCCACTCATACAACCACATACCCCTCCGAACCCAACTATGCCATCGCTTACGAAGAACTCCTCAGTTATGCTCGGCGGATCAGCAAAACGACGCTTCCTCCTGCGGCGACTGTAGAAGGGGCCAGCATGACGCTGGAGATTAGGGCACAGACGCAGACACAGACGCAGTCGCAGACGCAGACACAGACCACCAATCCTGAATCGCAATCGCAGCCCGCCCTCACTTCATCCGCGCCAACTCCCTCACAACCGCAGAGCCCTGCCATAAATGGCACCCCCAGCGTGACTCCCGACCAGGCCACGCAACAAACGACCATCAGTACAAATACAAGCCTGCCAGAGGGCATGAGCCAATATCTCAACCCGCTCTCAGGCCAGCTCTTCTTTCCCTGGCCGTTGGAGAACAGTATTCGGTCGGGAGCCTTGGCCTCCTACCAGATGCTTCTGGAGCAGGGCGTCGATCCGACAGGCTACGATCCTGCCACGGAGGAAGAACGCAAGCGCAAAGAAGAAGAGGAGCGCAAGGCCAAGGAGGAGCAGGAGCAGGCTGAGCGCGAGGCCCGCGAGAAACAGCTGCGTGAGGAGCGCGAACGAGCTCGCGTGGAAAGAGAGCGGCAGAGGGAAAAGGAACAGGAGGCGTGGAGGCGGGCGAGTCTCATTGGTGGCCAAGCAGACGGGCCGGCGCCTCCGCGACCTCATGCGGGAGCGGGAGACAAAAAGCAATTCCAGTTCACCAACTTGGATGACCTGGACGATGATGACGATGATGACGAGTAAAGCGAGGCGAAGGTTTTTTTTTTCCCCGTTCGGGTATACTTATAGGACCATATCCAACATACATATATATGTACATATATCTCACGTCTCATGTAGCCAACATGTCTCACGAAAGACATATGCATCCTTCGCAGTCTCGTTTATTGAACCGAAAAAAAAATGTCTTTTTGAATCTGTCTATCAAGAAGAAGAATATCGCATCCCCGAATTTTCCACGTTTTTTCCTTTTCCCCTCTCTGGCCATGCCGGCTTGATACCACCAAACGGTTTGCCTTCCACCCGTCTGCAAGTCTTGAAGCATTCGCACCGCATTCGCTCATCATACAATAATGTTACAAATGAACCATGACTAGATCGTGAGGCGGGTTTTTTGCCATCTCTACTCCCTTGGCCGCCCTACTGCGCACTGCCACTACAGGCTTTCCCTTCCCATAAATGTCCACCGCCACAATCGAAATTCTAGTCAATCTTGATGGACGAGTATATCTTTTTGACGAACCACCAGCTGGCAAAGTGACCAATGGTGCCTAATCACATCCACGATGTTAGCTTGAAACATTACCCATAAACACACAAGAAAGAAGAAAAACAAAAGAGAAACAAACAAATGAACATGGTCGATGTCGACGCCGTCACTGATGAGGAAGAAAAAGTGCTGAGCGCAAAAAAAGAAAAAAAAAAAGGAAAAAGAGTTGGGGAGAGGGGGCATGAGAGCATAACCGCAGGGTATCAGCTTACCAGCAAGAACAAAGAAAAGAAAAGAAATTAGAGCGCTGTAGCCCACGTATAGGACGATTCCTGCAAAGCCGCTCAGCTTCACCTTGGTGACGAGATACAACAGACAGTTCAAGAAAATGTACCCGCCACTCATGCCAGCAGCAAAGAATGATCGCCACTGCCAGTGATAGTTCTCGGCACAGAGCAGGAAATAAGTCATGAGGATGGTGGCGGCGGCGCAAACAATGACCATGAGGCCGTAGCAGAGGAAGAGGAAGCCGAACATGTAGTAGATTCGACTGAACCATATGGAGCTCATGATGAAGTAAAGTTCGACAAAGATGGCGCCAAAGGGCAACAGACCAACGATGAGCATGCTGGGGATCGGCCGCAAATACGTGGTGACGGGGGGGATTTGGCGAGGGATCTGGTTCGTGCGTACTGGAGGTTCAATCTGGACCCTCCTAAAACCAAACCAGGAGCCAACCACGGATAGCGGGATGGAAATGAGGAACCAGATGGCGATGATGACCAGCATGGTGGAAAAGGGTACGGCCCCAGAGGACTCTTTGGCCCACAAGAATAGGTCGAGAAGGACGAAGGCAGAAAACACAATACCGGGAACCAGTAAAGGAGTCATAGCAATGTTTAGCTTCCACTTATCTCCCTGGAACGCCTTGTATGTTCTCGCCGAGACATATCCTCCGACAAAACCGAGAATCGTGTATAGGACAATCATGATGGTTCCCAGGGAGCCACGATTGGAAGGAGACAAGAAACCGAGCAAGGCAAAGACAATGGTGCACGCTGTCATGACGAAGAGCTGGGCACCACTGCCCAGAAAAACTGACAGCAAGAGAGGCTGCGCTGGTGTGCGGAAGACGTCGCCATGCACCAGTTTCCAACCGGAATCCTCCTGCACTCCATCGTCAACAGCCGAGGTACCACTGAGATCATCCAAGTTGATGGAGTCGAGACGATTGTAGCGCGCAATGTCCTTCTTCAACGTACGGACCAGAATCGACATGACGGTCAGGACGAGAATAACGACAATGATGGCCGTGTCGATGAGCCAGAACCAGTGAATCTTGGGATCGAAGACATGAAGATATTTGTCCCATCGGGTAGCCCAAGCCGTCTCTGACTTTCTCCAAAAAACGCTGTAGCTGAAGCGCACATCCTGAGTCTTGCCACCATCTTGCAATAGGACCGGTGAATGACTGTCCGAGCAATCTGGTTCGCCCTGATAATCCTTGGACGACGGTTGCACAACAACACCAACAACACGGAGCTGATTCGGATTGCGGTTGACCTCGTGATATTCGACCCAAATCTCGTAGTGGTTGTTAAAGGACAATCTTTCTTCACCATTTTCACTATCGGAGAGTTCATAATCGCCAAGTGCGAAGCCGGGACTGTAGAAGGTAGTACCGGTGAGTTCGTCTTGGACCTTTTGGCCCGCCGGCAGTCCATCTACGAGCCAGTTCATATTGTAACCCTGGTAGATCCTATCGTTGATAAAGCCTCTCATATTCGCTTCGTAGGAAACCTTGCACAAAGATTTGCAAGTTTCGTTCCGAAGCATGCGCAACTCGAACGGTGAGGTCATGATTCTGTCTCCAAACAAGATACTGCCCAAGCTCTCCGAGACATGTTTGGGCCCGCCAGTGGGTTGACAGAATTGAAAAGCCGGATGGTAATAATCAAACGACACGACCGAGTGTAGTCTGTAGTCGTACCCAACAGCCGGTGAGATCCTGTTGACGTATAGGGGTACTTGATCGTCGGGCTTGTATGAGGCCGGAGCTACACCAGGAAGATAAAAGGCAGAGGCGAGCTGCGGCGCAACAAGCGCGGCGGCGAGAAGCGCTCGCGGCACAGTATCTTTGAAATACATGTTTGAAAATGCTCTCCAGCAGTCTGCCTACAACATAGCACGTCGATCGATGGGGGAGGTGGGACAACGGTAGGTCGTATGGTCGAGTATCAAGTATCGAGTAGTGTATCGTGTTTTCGTGGTTGGAAGCTCCAGCTAGCTGCCTGGACTCCGAGACGGCCGCAAGTGCCAAGGAGGGCAACTGAGAGGGTCAGGGGTCGAGCTCAAGATCCGGTGTCCCTAGATGTCCTAGAGAGAGTCGAATCAGGTCAATGTCGACGCGATAAACACAATGCCGTTTCCCTCAAGGTCCGAGCCAATAGTCCGTGACATGACACGACAACGACAGCTGTTGCTATTGCGTCGCAGTCAGTCGGCGCCAAAAGTTTGTCGATCTGAACACTGTTGCCCGACCTGAACGCAGCTTAGTCAGGAACACATGCACGCAAACGTCTAATGCCAAAAGGCACGGCAGAATTTGCCAGCCGGCTTGGCCCCACTAAAAAGTTTCGCACTCGCGTCTTTCTCGAGACATCTTTGTGTGGAAGTTTGGCTTTGGCTTCTTCAATCAATTGAGCAAATCCTTTCAATTCTTGACATTGTATTGGGCAAAATGGCCGCGCCAACTACCCTATCGGCACTCTTGACCTCGCTGACGCAGTCTTTGTCTTTGACACAGGAAGCTGCCCCCAGCATTGCCAACATTGAACACCCCAAAGATGGCATCTCGCTACTTGATGTCAAAAACGAATTGCTTCTGTCGTATCTGCAGAACCTCGTCTTTCTGATTCTCCTCAAACTCCGCAATCACAAGTCCAACCCTACCGACAGCCAGATACTGGATGAACAAGTTCGTTCCAAGCTTGTTGAACTGCGGCTCTATCTCGAGAAGGGAGCGAGGCCGCTGGAGGAAAAATTACGCTTCTCGATCGAGCGATTTCTTCGAACCGCAGCAGATGCGCAGCGTACTGCTGGCCACAACGCCAAAACCAAATCAAAGGACGACAGTTCAGAGTCAGAATCAGATCAGGGGGAGAGCGATGAAGATTCCAGTGAGGGCAATGACGAGGGCCGCCGATTACAGTCACAACGGGGGAGAAAGATGGCGGCCCCCAACCTCAACAACTTGATTGATGACGAAACTGTCAAGCAACGCAACCGCGACGTCAGTTCGACTGGAATCTACCGACCTCCGAAACAAAACCGAGTCCTCATGGAGACCGGGCGGCCCAAGGAAAAGAATGAGCGCAAGGCCCACAAGTCATTCACCATGGAGGAGTTTGTCAATGACGAGCTGTCCGCCGCTCCCGTAGCCGAGCCCAGTATCGGCACAACCATTGTGCAGGGCGGTCGCAAGATGAAGACTGCGGAGGAGCGCAAAGATGAGGCCGAGCGACGCGATTACGAAGAAACTAATTTCGTTCGATTGCCCAAGGAGAGCAAGAAAGATAAAGCCAAGAAGAACAAGGCTGCTGGCCGCAACGACCGTATGCAGTTTGGTGGAGAGGAGTGGCATGATCTCGGTGAAGGCATTGATCGTATTGATCGCCTGACGAAACGCAAGGGTTCCGCCGGCGGAAATGTTCGTGCCTTGCTGGACAAGAGTCGCAAGCGTGGGTTCGATACCACTGACGGGCCTAGAGGAAGCGGACATGACCTGGGCATGGGCGAACGATTTCAAAAGAAGGCCAAAATGCTGGAGGCTGGTCGTAGGGATAGGGGCAAGAATAGGTGAAAGAATATATAGAATCAGTCCAATCGATTGTTCATCCTATCTATATTCGGGATTTGCTTGGACAGCGCCAGATGGCTCATTTTCCCGAATCTCTATTGGCAATGTGACGCCCCATGCCCTACCCTATCGAACTGCCTGCATGGCAAGGTTTACCATGAATTCGCGCAACTGAACCAGCAAAAATAGTTTACAGATTAAGACAAAGTTGTAGATTTGGAGTAAACAGCGAACTGAACTTTAATTCTATAAATCAGGTCGCGAAAATCGAGGGCTGAATGGCTTGAGCCGCAGCAAATAGGGTGAGAGCATACGATACCTGATGAGGTCGATTCGACTTGCCAAAAGTGTGTGGGACGGCTGTTGGAGCCAACTCTGGGATTGATTGTCCTTTGATATCGCAGCGTTCTCTCGGCGGTGTGACAGTCGAAGAATGAGAAACTGAGATGGATATTATTCACATCCTGGACGGAGACTGTGCCTATCTACATGCACATGCATACTGTAGGTACTTGATATGCATAGATGGCATCCCCAGGAACCTGGTATGACACCTGATTGGTTTAGGAGGTTGACCCACCTAGAAGTCAGACCGAGCTTCCATGTCTCCCACCAAGAAATCAAGCACGTCCTGGCTCGCAACAGCATTTCGAGCAGCTTGTTTTCGTGGTTTCAAATCATCAAAGCCCGCCTGCAAGATGCCCAAGGAGCGAAGCATCAACCCGGTGCAGGCCCAGCGCAAGGCTGACAAAGCCAAAGCCATCAAGAAAGGTGCGCCCGACGATAAGCAACAATTGTAGCCTTCTCGCGCGGCGCGGAACCCTGGAAAGCTAACCACAACAGTCAAACAGGCAAGGCCGAGATCCAAGAACGACGCAACGAGAGACTAGCACGAAAGAACCCGGAGCGGATTCAGAAACAGATCGATGACCTAAAGGCCATTGCTGATGGCGGGGGCAAGCTTTCGCGACACGAGGAACAACTACTAGAGGGCCTCGAAAAGGAACTCAAGTCCATCAAGAAGGCCAGAGAAGCACTAGGGGACAAGGCCCCGTCTTTTGGTGGCCGCGGAACACACGGCGATGGAGGTTCAGGCGTGCTGGGGAAGCGGCGACGGGGTTCTCATGGTTCGACGACGGATGATGATGTCCCGGATGAGGTGCGCAGGATCCCGATGCCGCGGGACACGCCGCCTCCGATTCCAAAGGACGTGTTGGATCAGTGGTACGCGAAGAGACGTGCCCGGCGGAACCAGGAGAATGAGCAGAAGCAGCGTGAACAGCAGACCGGGGCGGAGGGTACTCCAAGGGGGGAGGCAGCGGCAGCGTTGCCGTCGGCGGCGCCACAGACTGTGTACGAAGCGAAGCCTGTGTTGCGGGATCTTCGTCAAGAAGCCGTATCGGCGTTTGTTCCTTCCGCCGTGCAGAGGAAGTTGAATAAGGGGCGGGGGCAGGGCGGACTGCTTGAACCTGAGGAAGCAGATCGGCTGGAGCAAGAGGGCTATCTGAAAACGACGAGTGCAGAGACTGGTGGTGCCAAGGTGGCTCAGGAAAAGACGTTGGGAACTACAGTTGAGGATGCTGCGGATGATGACGAGTGAATTTTTCCCCTTTTCCAGACGCTGTCGCGTCCGGACACGGGACAGACATCAAAATTGATGAGTTGTCAACGCACAGGATGCGCCCTCTACATTCTTAACCCATGAAGAGTGCAACACATGATTCTCCTTGGAAAATGGATTTTCAAGTTACAGAGGATCGAGTATGATTTTCTTGCTCCGCCTGCAAGACTCGTCGGCTACAAAGAAGTCCGAAATAGCCGACGAGAGTCTTGGGCATCATTTTTTTGTTGCGATGCGCAGCGTTGCGCAGCGGGGAATGGAGTTGGTCGACTGCATGCTGCATGCCACATGTTTCGACGTCGTTCACCCTCAACGGCGTGGCCGATCGGAGATATGACAGGATAGTGTTCGCTGTCGTTCTAGTCTATGCGACAGCTCGCGGCGTCACGGACGAGAGACGACAAACCAAAACCAAGCCTGCAGGTGGAAAAGCCTCTGTCACAACTCGTCTTTGACGCAAATAACATGGCCATGTCGGAGCCTAAGGCACCACCGTCTCGATGGAGATTCTGAATGGAGGCGTGTCAGAGTTGATATTGCTACGCACGTCGTGGAAGGTTTTTTTTTTTTTTTCTTTTTTTGCACAGCCAAGAGTGCAATACTACGGAGGTTCGTACTCGGTTCTCTGCACCTTCAAACCACAGAGCTAGTCCGGGTGGTCGTTCCAATAATGGCCGAGTGGCAAAGGCAGCGTGGTTGGTAGCATATACATATGCTGCATGTAGATATGCATGTACAATTCATTCGGCGGCATGACGGACGGCACATTCCGTATTCATCCAAGTGGTCCTGAAGATTGACTGACAAATGCCTCTTGTTGAACGGACGTTGCATCCATCCAGAGTGGAGCTACGCGGCATCGGGACCATCTCGAGTTGCTGTTGGCTGGGCGAGAAAAGAAGTGTATGTATGTATGTACATACATACATGATGTCAAGCGCGGCGTGCAGAATCCAGAATGCAAAGTGACCAAGGACGGTAGGCAAATGATTGAAGAAGAAGGAGGCCACATGCAGTGGATGCAAGCTCACGAGTTTGGAGAGATGCGGCGGGCGTGGTTGCGATGGGCGGGCGGGCCAGGCTTTGGAACAATCTCGGCTCCACCAGACTGGACGCAAAACCGCAAAACAAGCTTGTTGGGCAATGCGTGGATCCCTTGTCTTTGTTGTGCTCGGCGCCGATGACCGGGGAGCGGCAGAGGCGCAGAGGTGCAGACTTTTTTAAGATTTGGCCGTGGATGACGGGTTTGATTGCAGAATCAAATCGAGAGGGAATCGAGACAGAGGCGTGGGACAAAGGCGGGGGACAAAGGCGGGGTGGGGGCAGAAAATGTGACGAGACCCGCCGCGGCTGCACACGGCACACGGCACACAGTACAATAACAGCACACAGCGCACAGCACAGCACAGCAACCCAGCTCCCAGCTCCCAGCTCACAGCTCACAGCCAGGCCCGGCACCGATACCGACGCCAATAGTCCTTGACCCAGCCAATATAATCACAGGCCTTTGTCTTTCTCCCCCCCCCGTCGTGGTGGATGGAAGGTGCCAGGTAACCTGGGACGGCGAATCTTGTGTGTGCGCGTGTGCGCGTGGGCGTGTTTTCTCATTGCTCAACACTTTGTTTTCATTTTTCTTCCTTTCCTCCTTGTTCCTGTTGTATTATACATAAAAAGAAAAAAAAAAAAAAAAAAGAA
>SRPT01000012.1:0-97032 GCA_018360205.1 Claviceps digitariae
ATTAAAAAAAAAAAAAAAAAAAAGAAAAAAAGTGGATAAAATCTAAAATCGGGGATTTGTCCTTTGCACCAGACTCCGTGAGTGGGAATTACAAAAAGTGTTTAAAAAAGAAGCTTTTTTTTTTTTTTTTCAAGAATGACGTCGTGGGACGACTTACGCGGATGAGGCGGCGTCTACTTGGAAACTCGTGTGTTTTTTCTTTCCTTTTTCACGAAGCTATTTCGTACATATGTACGTGTACACGTGTCCATGTGGTGAGAGGTACCTCTTTGCTTTGCATTTTGTCTTGGAAAAAGACACACCCCATTCTGCATGAATTTTCGGCGCCTGATCGCGTCAGCTTATTACAGAATAATTGAAAAAAAAAAAATTCACAGACTTTGGTGTGCCTTATGTATGTATGCCTTTGCTGGGTGTGCCGTAAGAAAGAAGGGCCTCGGGTTGCATATCGACAGAATTAAGAGGCCCAGATGGCTCCCAGGGTTCAGTCGACGCGAGGGGGGACCAATGATGGGGCCGTGGGAAATGAGCAGCCCCGTGTTGCAGTGGCTGACGCGCGTGAGATGCAAGGACTTGTACATTATGTACCTGCACATGCATTGTGCATGTATATTGCGCATAAAGGCACCTAGCGAGGTACGTCGGCTCCTAGGTACCTTGACACTTACTCCTTGGCTTGGCGCGTCTGGTCTGAATCACGGCGGATCGGACGGACAGTCGGATGGACGGACACAAAAAAAAAGCAGAACAGAACAGTGAACAGTTCTGGGTTCTGGTCCTTGGCGCCCGAGATACCGACGTTGGGTGTACCAGCAGACCGGACTGCACCAACTTTCTGCCCTCTTTTTTTTTTTTTTTTTTTTTTTCAATTCCGGGCTAGCCATCCGAGACGCGGCCGCCAGTCAATCCAATGTCGTCATTGCTGCTCCTTCTCTGGCCGCAACGAGGTTGAGTCTGGACCATCTTTTTGTCCTTCTTTCTTTCTTTCTTTTTTTTTTTTTTTTTTTTTTTTTGCCGCATGGGGGCTGGTGCGGATGAGGTTAATTAAGCTATTAATCAGTATTACTGATATCTCTTTTTCTTGCATTTGTTTTGTTTTTCCTTTTCTGTATGCCTATGCCGCTGCCCGCCCCTAGACGGCCCAGTGACTAACCCCCTCTCCCAGAGCAGGAGATTACCAAATTACCAATGACCAGGGCTTTATGGCCCCATCTAATTGATGCAACGGTGCACACGCGGCAATCGGCAAGTCTTGTGTTGTTATGGATGTAAATAGCCCGATTCATGCAGAGTTTTGCATCTAGAGTCTGAGGTGTCTGAATGTCTGAAATGTCTCTGGGTCTGGATGTCTGGATGTCTGAAAGCTGGAGGGTCTGAGGGTCTGAGGGCCCGAGACATGCAGGCAAGGTGTCTGAGAATCATCAACATGGGTTCATGTGATTGGCCTCTCAAGGGCTTTTCACCGATTCATCGATATTAATGCCCTTGAGTTGCGGGAAACAGGAAATCTGTGCGACCAGGCAGCTGTTGGTTGTGCGAATGCGCCAAACGGGAGATGATGATCCCCTCGGTACTTACTTAGGTACCTAGTACCTGGGTACCTGCTGTGGGTGGCCAGATATTATGCATGTCCGGTACAAGTACAACATGGCCGAAGCTCCGTCTTGGCGGTGCACTTTGTTTGAGAAGCGCATACAGTACGCATCAACCAATGTTCGCTGGCGAACCATCTTCCCATCTCATCTCATCTCATCTCATCAATTGCCTTTCTCGGTTCAGTCGTTCAGTCTCATCTGACAGCTGCCCCCCCAACCCCCCTGGTGGTTGTGCCTGCACGTCCAACATCACGCTGTTATGCAGCTCGACAGCTCGGCAAAGAGGTCGGATGGCCCGGATGGCATCATGAGCCACAGGCCCAGAGCTGCTATGCGCAACTTCACATTCCTCGGCCTCGACAGCTTGTTAGACCCGCCACCGGCCCGTACATGAAGCACACAGCAGCATGGTTCCACACCTGCAATTATTAGCTGCTGTCATTGTCGCACGCAAAGCTCTCCACGTCTTGGCAAAAGATTCATCATCCTGTTCAGCGCCACGATGGCAGTCCCGTGGAAGCCACTGGTACACCCACCTGGCTGAATCCAGCGATAAATTAACATCCGAGGCGTGAACATGAGCATATGGGCAGCAATGGGCGGCCTTAAAAGGGGGGGATGTTTGCACTTTGACGAAACGACCAGTCAACTCGATAAATTTCCTCAAAGGAGAACATCAGCCAATGCTGCAGCAAAGCATTCCTGGACGTCGTCGTCTGTGCCGAATGAACCCTGATGTGAGGATTTGAAAAAAGAAATCGCGTGCCTTGGTGTTCAGAGCTTCCAACGGTTTACTGGTGGGGATTCATCGAGAGACAAAGTCCTGTGAGAGAGCATGTCCCCTTTTGTCTGCAACAACTCACAACGGCTTTGTGTCTTTGGACGAGTCTCGGTCGAGTCTTGAGGCATCTGGTCCTCGATCGATACTAGCAGCCTTTGTATGACGTCTACTTGCTGCGTACCTGCCTGCTCCAGAATGCAACCAGACAGCAGACAGCAGACAGCAGACCATCTGACTGGAACACGTCATTTTGGCTACGCGGCGGACTGTCAGCACCAGTGTGGCTAGCACAAGTGTGGCTAGCATCTCTTTTTTTGCCTGCGGACAAGCGCGCCGTCAGCAAAGCCCGAGCCCGCCTTGTCTCTTGCGCACTTTGCCATCCGCCAGCCAACCAGCAGGCACTGCGGAAATTAAGCTGCCATTGCGCCAGCCCAGTCCAGCGCAGCCTGGGCGCTTGTGGCGCCCCTGCGCAGTCCACTGCAATTTCCAGCGCCACGGCCGCCCGCCTGCCTGGCTGGTTTGGAGCGATCCACCAGCACCGTAGATGCACTGTGCAATTACTGTGACTCCATGCGAAATCACCGTGGGCATCGACTGTGGGAGGAGCTGCGAGAGCTGTCTGGTGGGATCCGCGCTGGTGGAATCAACGTGGCATCTCTACGGCTTTGGCTGAAGCAAGCTAACGGGGCTTGGCGCAAGTCATCATCTCAAGTCTTAAGGGGTGACTTGAAAAAGCACGAGGCCTGCTAATTTCCCGGCGCCCTTCCTGCTAGCCTCAAGTTGGAACAAGACAAGTCGAATGTCCAATGTTTGAAAGCGCATGCGCCAGGCTCGCACGGAGCCCCAGATTCCCTGCGCCCAGCACGCTGACGTGCTGACATGCGAGACTGGAGGGAGTTGGTGATGCAGACAGAGTCTTGGGGCTGCGCTCTGCTTGCTGCGGCAGCGTCCACCACGCACGCACGAGACGGAAGCCACCAGACGCCATCTCGCCATACGTATGTCGGCTGGCTTGTCGCCGTGACGTGGATGAAGCGAGCGACCGAACGACCGAACGACCGAGCCTCTGAGAGCTTGGTGGCATCGGCAGCCCGGAAGTAAAGACTGGGTCGATGGCTTCGGTAGCAATTGTCGCTGCCGCCGCCGCCGCCGCCGCCGCGCGCGTCAGAATGTGCGCATGCCCACTGTACACTCCCACTGCATGCCACTGCATGCCACTGTATGCCACTGCACGCACGCGCCCCGCCTGCAGGGTCCCAGCCATCGTGCATCTTCTGTAAGCTCCTGTAAGCTCCCGTCCACACTCCAAAGTTCGGTGCTCACCCGCCTGTGGCCCGCAGTCGCTGGCACCTGCGAGGCCGCCCGGAAATGCACTAAACCCCGAACCGGGGCGCATTTCATTTTCAAGTCTGGTCATCATCCGAATCGCCCCGTGCCATTTCATCGCCCCGTCCACCAACCCACCCCCCAACCCCCCCCCCGGACTTTGCTCTCGCTCTTCGTGCATCGATTGACCCGCCGCAGCCTTGGCTTGCCTTTGGTCTGGCCAGGTACAAAGTACTTTGCTGCTACGCTACGCTGCTCGCCTGGTCCCTGCCGCCCATTCCTCTTTCCTGTGGTCCTTCTTTGAACAACCTAGTCTGCCTCGTCGCCTTCTCCCAAAATCCTTCCCTTCTCCTCTGCATCTTCCCACCCTCGACCCTCCTTTTTTCACCGTCTGCCTCTGCTTTGCTCACACGTGCCTGGAGTCGTCGTCAACCGTCTTACCCCCGCCGGATGATCACGACAACCACGACGACCGAATCCGACAACCTGGCACGTGCCGAGAATTGCCTCGTCCTCGACGTTTGCTCCGTCGTTATCAACACACACTCGGAAGCCTCGGTTCCGCCCAGCTTTGGATTATGAGATAGAATTTGGGTATTTTTTTTTTCTTTGCAGATATTTGGGGTCATCCTCGACGGCTTTCGTCGCCCTCCACGCCTCTACGCTCGACTCTGGAGTCGTGCTCGTACTGCGTCCCATCCTCAACGAGCCGCATCACCGCAATTCGCTGCCAACGTCTCCGTCGACGCCCGAAAACCATCTTCATCCTCTCGCGACAAGTCGCAATAGCGGCTTCCGCCCGCCCTCGATAGCTCTGATCATGAAGGATCTTCCCGGCTCGGCCCCGGGGAAACCGGTTCTGCCATCATTATGGACTGAAAACTTGACCATCGCATTTCTTAATCGCCTTCCGAATCGCTATCATGTTGGTCGCCGACGTGGTCGCTCCAAGTCAAAGACGACGCCGCATCCTGGTGCCGAGGACATTACGACTCTCCGAACCTCTTTCAGCTTCTGGGATGGTCTGCGTGATCTACAGAAGCACAAGTGGAAATCATCCGACTTGCAATACGTCTGCCTCACTGGCCTGACACTATTTTCTTTGTGGATCGCACCGCCTGCTCCGGCACTCAAGTTTTTTGCACTGCTGGCCGCTTGCTGGATACTGCTGATGCCTGCAACCCGACAATTCTTTCTGCCGTCAGTGACGATATGGGTCTGGCTCGTCTATTTCTTCTGCAGTCGGTATGTACACTCTGGTTTTGTTCCCCTTTCCCCCGCTGTTGCCCTCTTTTGAGAGAGTGTGTTTGCTTGTATCAAAAAGCATTGCGCAGATGGGTTTGGTTTTATTTTCTTCCTGTCTAGTCCCCCTCTGTCCGCTCCGTGTCTTTTCTCATGCTTTCCTGTTCTCACTCGCTCACGCCGCTCACACTCTAACGTCATGTACTATTTAGCTTTATTCCCTACGACTACAGACCCCATATCTGGGTTCGTGTCCTACCTGCGCTCGAGAATGTCCTTTACGGGGCCAACTTGTCCAACATTCTCTCTGCGCACAAGCACGCCATCTTGGACATTCTCGCCTGGCTGCCATATGGCATCATTCACTTTGGCGCTCCGGCCGTATGCTCCTTGCTCATGTTCATTTTCGCTGCGCCAGGCACAACGCCTGTCTTTGCTCGCACATTTGGCTGGATGAGCATTCTTGGGGTGACCATTCAATTGGTCTTCCCTTGCACACCTCCGTGGTATGAGGACCAAAATGGCCTGGTACCGGCAGCATATGGCATGAAAGGCTCCCCCGCTGGCCTGGAACGCATAGACAAGATTTTCGGAATCGACCTATATACGAGCAACTTTACCGCCGCGCCTCTTCCCTTCGGGGCATTTCCTTCCCTCCATGGGGGATATGCGGTTCTTGAAGCACTCTTCATGAGCTACTGCTTCCCACAATTTCGAATGTTTTTCGTCGGCTATGTAGGCTGGATATGGTGGTCTACCATGTACCTCAGCCACCACTATGCCATTGATCTTGTTGGTGGTGGCCTCATTGCTGCTGCGTTTTTCTATTCGGCTCGCGCCCGTTATCTTCCTCAACGCCAGGCCGACAAGATCACCCGATGGGACTACGAGTACGTCCAAGTTGGAGACCGCTACCGTCCCATTGACGAAGAATGCGGCCACGAATATTTCAGTCTTGGTTTACTGGACCAACGCCGAGATAATTCTAGTGACGGCTGGACTTTGGGAAGCAGCTCCAGCTGCAGCTCCAGCAGTGGTACGCTGAGTCCAACAATATCCGACGACACAGTCCCCGGCATGATGATCATGGATATGGCCAACAACGGTCAGTTGTGGGATGGACAGTCTCCTTTGAGAGATGTCGAGTTGAACGAGGTGGTAGTTGTCCGACAGCAGCAGCAGCAACAGCAACAATGACAGCACCCAACACCGGCACCAACAACAACAACAACGACACAGGGTTAGAGACATGAAGGGTTCCGACCAGGAATGGCGCGACGCAATCTCGCCTTGTCCCCCGCCACTACAATACACTTGCCGCCAACACTGCACTTATTAGCTCATTTTAATCAATTATCCTATTTATCTGGATTTCTTTTTACGGACGACCCCTGTCAATGATGAGACGTACCAAAAATTCCACCTCAAATATTTTAATTTTTTTTTCCGAACCAACAACTTCGGAAATACCAACCTCTTTTTCTTCACAAACATCTTTGGCATTCATCGGCACAGCGATTCGGCGCAACGTTGTGTTTCTTTCTACTTTTTGTCGAGTCAGGATTCCTGCTTTCTCCTCCCTCCACCCGGAACGTGACGGTCGCCGATTTCGACTCGGTCGATAGATGCATAATTCGGAGCAGAAACTACAGGGGAAGAGACGTCACAAAGGAGGGAGTTGGGGGTGGAAAGGGTTTTTTTTTAAAAAAAAAAAAAAGCTCGAATCAACGTACTGCATTTATTAAGCCAATGAAAACGGCTACGTGATGATAGAGTACGTAATGTATAAATAACCGGTAATATGTGCATATATGGGTATGGGGAATAATTGACATGCACCAATACGCTCGCTAGAGAGCCTGGCGGAGTCCGGCAAAAAAGGCGCTCATGATTTGGATCAAGGACAAGCAGGGGCAGATGAACAAGTCCCTCGGGTCGCCCGCGAGGGCAGAAACGGATCTCATCTTTGTGTCGGACAGTCGTGACGTCAAAAGCACGGCTGGGAACCAAAAGAGGACGTGTCCAACAGGCGTGGATCGTTCTCTCAAGACGACGGACAAGTAATGCCCGTGTCAGAAAGTGGGAGGGACATGAAACCAAAAAGTCGCCAAAAATGTCACTCGCTAGAACATTAGAATTAGAAAGGGGGATGATGACGATCCTCGAAAACAGGAAAACTAGGAAAAAAAATTAATAAAATTAAAAACTTTTCTTTGTTCTTCACACGAGCAGATATATCTGGTTATGTGTAAGTGTATCTGTAAATGACCGAAATACCATCGACGATGGAAAACTCAGTCATGCATTTTGCCTTGTTCAATTATTGTCCTCGATGAAAAAAAAACATGAGAATGAAAGAGACCAGAAAGAGAGAAGGAGATATTATGACGGATACGCCATGATATGGGAGATGCATATATGCATCTTATTCAATGATTGCCTCCTAGGAATAAATATAGAAAATTTAAAAAAAAGAAAAGAAAAAGAAAAAGAAAAAGAAAAACCAAGCAAGAAAAAGGATAATTACGACGGAAATAATTCAACAGAAGACCTATTCATCTATTGTGCCTTCTCACCTTGTTCTATTATGATAACTCACGAATAAAGATGGTAAATAAAAAAACAACATAAAGGACACGGCGGAAAATGTACATATATTGCAATGGAAATACTATGCAAGGATGGAAGACGTATTTCATGATATTCAATTGCTGCGACTAAAATGCATATAGTATGTAGAAACACATGCAGGGACAGGAATATTATATAAAAATATATATATAATATAGACGTACTAGTATGGATGGTAGATCCATTCATGAATCTTGTTGAATCTTTGCCCCAAAGTAATAAATATATATATTTAAAAAAAAAATGAAAGAAAAAAGATATAAGGGAAAATGGAAACCCGCGCCTTCTTGACCTCGGAGTAAATGACCGAGTATGTGTGCACGCAGTCTACCTCCACGCTGGTGCTGCACTCGAAAAGGATCCTTCAGTTGAGGACAAGACATCGTCCGGGTAGAATACGTAGAGCGGGAATGATAGAAAGCGTGGTTTTGTATGTTTTTTTTTTACCGGGGTGGCGTTGGAAGGGTTTGTCAAGTCGTGTGTATGCAGGAGTCGTGTGTATGCAGATATGTATATACGCGAAGGGCAGAAAAGGGGTGGATTGTGCAGAAGTGCGAGGGAGGGAGGCGTGGCCAAGAAGTAGGGAGATGGAGGAGTCGGACATGTTGAAAAAAAAAAACAAGCATGGAACGGAAGGCATGCACGACTCCTGATTAGGGTAGGAGGTGGGTAAGTAGGCGGATTGGAGAGCACATCAGTTTGGGAGACATGACTTTGCATTCTTCCACACAATTAGCTGCTGCGTATGGAAAGGTTTGGTGTAGCTAGCTAGATCCAACTTGGCTCCTCGGCACGGCCGGGGCATTTTAAATGAAAAAAAAAAAAAATAGATCATGGTTCTGAGGGCTGTGAAATGCGCCGTGGTAGGAGACGAGAAAGGTAACAGAGTGAGCAGGAAGGGGCGTTAAGGGGGCTCCAATCTCACTGGGGGTCAAAATTGTACCCGTGACAACTTGTGTGTATCAAACGCTTTGTGCTACTTTCGAAGAAGAAACCCAACGAAACGAGAGATTATACATATGTATATATATGTATATATATATATATATATATATATATGCGTATATGTGTGTGGTGTAATGGAGAAGACGAGGCGGTGGGGGGGTATGGTGGAAAGTTGACAAGATGACATTTGCGGCGACTAATCCTTGGTAGGAGCACTCCATAATCCTTTACTCGTTTGAATGATCTTGTTTGCTTGGTGGCCTGGTTGCAGGATTGTGGGAACGCTGGACGAGATGGTGGCATGAGCATCATGCATTGGGGCGTCAGAGTCGTGCTGTGTACCGTAGCCGCTGTCTTCTTTACTATGAGAAACCCCGCTTTCGTCTTGACTCGTCGCCGCGTTATTGTTGTTGACTTGGGGTCGGGAGTTGTTGCTGACGCCTCGGTCTGGTTCTTTGGAGCGGGCGCCGTCCATGAGGTGCTGGGCTTCGCGCAGCTTATTGATGGCGCGGACAGTGTCGATGGCGGCGTGCAGGGTGCGTCGGGCATTAAAGTTCTTCTTGATGGTGGGTAACAGATTCTCGCCTGCGCCGTCGGTGGTCTTTTGAGCTGCGACAAATGGGTGCTGGAGGGCTTCATGTGCTGTAATGCGTTTGGTGTGATCTATGGTGAGACAACGGCGCACAAAGTCCTTGGCGTCGCTGGAAACCCCACGCCAGTACTCTACGGGCGTGAAGCTGTAGTCGGCGTTGAGGATGGCTTGCATCTCTTCAAAGTCAGAATCTCGATCGAATGGGGTGTAGCCGCAGAGCAGGAAGTACGTGATTACTCCCAGTGCCCAGAGGTCGACGGGTTTGCCGTGGCCCGTCTTTTTGAAGATCTCGGGCGCCATGTATCCCGGTGTGCCGCACGTCGTGGTCAGGACGTGGAATCTCTCCTCGTCCATGATGCGTGATAAGCCAAAATCCGCTATGAGCAGATCTGCATTGTCTTCGGGAGTGCGGAAGAGCAGATTCTCAGGTTTGAGATCGCGGTGGACGATGCCGTGGTCGTGTAAATAGGCGACGGCAGAAAGAGTAGCACGAATGAGGTCGGCGGCATCGGATTCGTAGTATGAACCTTTTCGGCAGATTCGGTCAAACAGTTCACCGCCAAGTGCCAGGTCCGTGACCAGGTAGAGATTGTTCATTGTCTCGAAGTAGTCGACGAGAGTCAGGATATTCTGATGACCCATAGATACCTTTTTGAGCACGGCGATTTCGTTCCGAACCTAGAGAATGTTTGAAAAAAGATAAAAACAATGTCATATTAGTCTGAGAGATCTTTTTCTTATTGGGGGAACTGCTGAATCGTCGTGCTGGATAATACGATCGACGGGTTGGCTTTGCGTCCAAACAGCCATAGAAGCACGATGGTGATTGTGTTGACATACCATGTGCTCGCGCCCTGCCATAAGTCGCTTATTGATAACTTTTGCCGCATAATACCGCCCAGTATCTATATGAACACACTCTTTCACGACAGAATATGACCCGGCTCCCAGCGTCTTTCCAACCTTATATCGACAAGGCTGGATATGGGTTTGCGGGGGTTGTTGGTCACCCATCCTTCCGTGTGTCTAATATCGCAACAGGATGTTTGTCGCTTGCAGCAATTCGCAAAAGAGTTTTGAAGGGTTTTCAGACGCTCGGTAAGGCTTACTTGCCCTTTGCCTGGCCAATTTTCTGCGAAGCTTGAAATAGAGCTTCTCTAGCCTCGAGGCAACGTGGTGCGTTGGTCGATTAGCGCGGCAATGGAGCTGGACTGGGGAGCGGGGCGTCGTCGTTGTGGGAAAATCACCAGCCCAGATGAACAGTAGCCGCCACAATCTCTGTTTCTGGACTGCTGACTTCTGACTGCTGAATGTTGTTTACTGATTGATAATTGCTGATTGCTGATTGCTGTGAGCCGTAGCCTAGATATACGTTTCCGCCGGAGTCGTAATGCGATTCTGTTCTTCGCGAAAATCAGCTCAGAAAGTCGGCTAGTCACCATTGGGAGAAAAGGCGGCATGAGGTGGGGGTGTTTTGTGTTTGAGACCTCTGCGAGGGTTCCACAGCCGCACGCCCACGCGGCCATTTGAAGCAATGAACATGCATGCACGTGAGGCTAATTGCATGTCAGTGGGCAACTTGACCAATCATCATGACAAATGGCATACGTGCTGTTGATTCGCAGACCGCGCCATGTCGTACGCAACAAGGTCAACCCTCTGCTCGACTGTCTACAACTTATCCTAGCGAGATGTATTTAGAAGCCCCCGTCGTGTTGTACGAAAGATACAGGCAGTAAGTAGGTTGTCCGGCACCACCCCGCACATGTCCCTGAAAGCGGTATATCGTCCATCACCGCATGATCTTTTCAGCCTTGAAAGTTTTTCCAATAGTCGTGTCCAAAATAGGATGCTCCGAGTGTAATACTCTCAACACACAAGGCCCTTTTTCAGGTCCTCGACGCGGGACGAGTTCTGGCAATGCGCGCTTGTTAAGAGCAGAATGTCAAGTTCATCTGAAAGACTTTCAAGGTGGGTGGCACTTGGACGACGGATGAAATTTGTCCTTCTTTTGCAGTTTTTTTATAAGCAACAGAGTCATCAGCCTGGTGGGCCTTTCCGCCATTGTTTCTTTGCACTTGCAAACTTCTTTTGCTTCAGGCGAGACTCATGAAATTGTTTGCCTCTGTCATTACACCATCAATCTTTGGACTTGCTGTACGTCTCCAGCTATTCAAGGACGACTCACATGCTTTCGAATTTCTTCTTTTTTGCCAGGCTCGTCTCTGCTGGCGTTGTCGCCTGATAGATGCGGGTGATTTCATCCATCAGCTTTCGCCGGTTTTCGTTCTCGTTGGCAGTTCTGGAGCGCTGGCTTTGATCATGAAAAGTGAGAGAATCATTGTTTGCCACGTAGTATCTCGAAGATCTTATGCTGCTATGCAGGTGCTTCGGCAATAGAGATAGGAGTTCTTTTACACCATAGACGGTTGTGGCCTTAGTTTCGGTCCTAATGCATATTCAATATGAGCAGGAAACTTCATATCGCCATCAAAGAGTATCGAATATCGGTATCTTACTTATTGACATGTTGTCCGCCGGGGCCACTCGACCGAGAATATGTCGTGCTCCCTTTGGGCAACTGGGAGGGATCAAACGTTTGAAACCAGCTTCTTGCCTCACAAAGAGCCTCTTTATCAAACTGTGCATCGAATGCATCGTACCGTTTTAATCTAACATGGTGAGCAACTTTGACTGCCCTCAACGACGGCCGAAAAATAGATAGAAATGGACGAGAACAAATGATTAGTTTGCTGGCCATATTGAAAACTCCCGATGTTTGCCTTCGCCTGTTCGCGTTATGGCGTGGCTTAGATGAGCCGGCGGAAACTGTCCACTTCTAAAAGTCGCAATGATGGGGGGCCCAAAAAAAATTAAAATAAAATAAAATAAAATAAAATAAAATAAAATAAAATAAAATAAAATAGCATTGGCCAGCTTGTTCGTTGGCCAAGGAGCCCAGTCGGGCGAGCGATGGGATGTGCCGTCAGATGCTGCACTGCGATGTCAAACAGACTATGTCCAAGCAGACTAGCAAAGACAGCGGACCACACAGTCGATGTAGTTGTCAAGCACAGTCAACAAGCAGGCAGATGAGGCAAGCGATGCGACATGGAAGGACATCGGGACGAAATGTTTGAGGCATGTGCATGGGAAATGAAGGCACGCCCAATCAGCGGTCGCGCCTGATCCGAGACGGACACCCGACCACCAACCACAGCTGTTGCTGTCTGTCGGCGGAATGTGTTGGCTGTAGCTTCCTGGCCTGTGCGCTGCCTGCACCTGCCCAGTTCCACGGTGCCAAGTCGTCGTGACTGCCATCTCGTCTCGCCTGCCAAGGCCCAACGCCACTTCCCACCTCGAATCGAACCCTGCCCAGCTTAGCCCGCTAGCCTTTTTCGCCTTTTCCCTCCTTCAACCTCTGCAGCTTGTCTGTCAATCAACATCACGGTCGGCACTGTTGACCGAGCTTGCCCCTGGGCGCCCGTCTGCTTCCCAGTCTCAAGTCTATCGCGCCTCTCTGTTACACCAGACCCTTCTCGACCTCGGACTTTCTCCTTTCTTCCCCCCGGACGCGACAGTACGAACATCACGACCCGCATCACCGTCCTCGCACAGGCCTCGTTAGTCACAGAATCGCAAACACAGGTTCAATGGATGCACATGTCTTCCATCGTTGCTGAGACCACAGACCACACTCTCCCAAACTTCCTCGCGTGAATAAGCTCTCTCATCTCAACCAAGCCATCAAAGTTGAACTTTTGTCAAGCCATCAGTCGACCTTGTGGAGTACCAGCCGAACTTATTTTTTTTTCTCATTGGCCTTCTTTGCTTCTCCTGCCCACGTTTTAATTCCTCGGTTTTGATGATAGAACCTGAAGCCGAACTCCAGGCCACTGCCAACCTTTCTCCTGTATCACCATCACCCGTACACACTACAGCTCCGCTAGTTATTCCAGCTCTCCAGGACACTGTTGACACCATTGACGCCATGGTTGCCGCAGCTGCTGGTGCCACCGATGCACCTCATGATGATGCTGCCGTCGATCCTCTTCTCACCCAGCCCGCTGAGCCCACTGACAACGACGATGTCGTAGATGATGACAGCTTCAACGATCCGTACGACGAGGAATTAGAACAAGCTATTTCTGATCAAACCCAGGCTCAACACGACTCGCTCGATAGCAATGACGATTACGCTAAAACATTCGACTCACCAATCGAGCCTGAAGATGAAGATGCCAATCAAACCGAGCACCATGTATCTTCACCGACTGAACAAAGTTCTCAACAGGAGTCCACATCATCTGCGCAGCTCATCGTCGATCAATCGTCAGAAGCTCATCCCGCTATTGCCCATGACCCATCTGCAACGTCGTCCGCAATCCCTTCTGCCACGGATCATCACGAATCTGCCCAACCTGAATCTGCTACCGATGCTTCTGCCCTAGCTCACCAACTTGAAGAAGACCAACAACGGGAAAATCAACCAGCCCAGATCAAACCCACAACTGAAGCAGAAACTCGCGTTCTAGAGCAGCAAAACTCGCCTTCTCTTGACATCCAGAAACTCGTGGCTGATCTTACTGCCCCATCTGATGATACCAAACTCGATCATGATCCAGCTGCCCCTTCGGTAGAGTCTGAACCGCCCACGGGTTCTGCATCGCTATCATCCTCGACTGCACTGCCATCTCCTTCTTCATTGCCTCCAAGACCTCCCCAACCATACTCCGTTTCTCCCTCATATGCAGCGCAGCATCATCCACTGGGAGCAAACCCCAGTGCGTCCAATACGCATCCAAATTCTGGCCAATCATCGTCATCATATCATGCTGGAAATGCTCCTGGGACATCCACAGATTCTGTTGCCAGCCTTCCGCCTCCCCCCCATAATGGTATGAATGCTCTGTCATACTCGACCCAACCACCAGCAGCCGGATATTCCAGTGACCAAGGTCATGATGTAGAGTATCAGCGACAATGGGACCAGTTCATGGCTGATGAGAGGCAATACATGTCTGAGGCCAAGTGGGATCGATTTCCTGACGGATCGCGCATATTCATTGGTACGTATTTATTGCTCTCTGGCCTGACCACAAGTCCGGAATTCGTGATGCTCAAAACCGTTTCTTGCTCGACTAACAATATTACTGTTCCTGCGATACAGGCAACCTCTCAAGTGACAAGGTGTCCAAACGCGACGTGTTTGATCTGTTCCACAGATATGGTAGACTCGCTCAGATTTCTCTCAAGTCGGCATATGGATTCGTCCAATACCACACAGTGGAGGAAGGTCGAGGAGCGATGGAAAACCTGCAAGGCATTGAAATAAAAGGCCGTCGTATCCGTGAGTATTTAAGCCTAGACAGTGGCTTCAAATGTTTCAACTAACGTCATGGTGCAGATCTCGAGATCTCTCGATTGCAAGACAAATCGAAAAAGGAGCGCCACCGTAGCCCAGACAGGGGGCGCGGGCGCGACGGCGGGCGCGACGGCGGCAGAAGAAATGATAAACACGGTCACCAAAGTCGCGATGATTACCGTCCCGGACGCAATCACTCACCTCGCCGCGGCGATTACCATCACTCGAGAGACGACAGCTTTGGTGGCCGAGACCGCACTTATAGTGACTCTGGTCGAGGTGCCCGAGGGCGGTCTCGATCTCCTGGATACGTTCGAAACGATCGTGACGCATATCGCAGAAGAAGTCCTAGCCCCCACGGGCGCTCACGACTCGAACCGGATTTGGATCTGCCCCGGCGTTATGGCGCCGATGTTCCAGACGTCCAAATTATACTGCAGCCCGATGTAAATCGGGATTTTGTGAGCTGGGTTGAGGGCGCGTTCAAATCAAAGGCATTAAAAACCGAGGTTATGTATCTGCATCCGCGCTTCCCCAAAGATCAGGTGATACAGCGACAAGCGGCAGAGGGGGTCCATGCCGTGGTCGATCTTGACATTCGTGCTCAAAACTTGGGTAGAATTCCCGCACAGGTCTTTGACAGATCCAACGGCAATAACAATGTCCGCTTCGACCAATACGTGGATCTCGATCCTGGTACCGCTGCTGAAGTCATTTCGCGCGCGAAGGGCTCTGCTGCTGCTGCCGCCGCTGCCGCCGCCGCTGCTAATTACGGCCAAGCATATGGCGCGGCTGGTGCCTATCAGAACTCGTACGGCGTTCATTCCCAACAAACTGTATACAATGGAGCAACAAGACCAGCCGCTTATCCCCCACATCCTCCTCCTCCTCATCATCATCATCATCAACAACCACCTGCTCCGTCCACAGCTGACCTCGCTAGTCTCGTGGGTCAAGTTGACAATGCCACACTTCAGCGAGTACTTTCAACTATGCAAAGCCAGGGAGCTGCTCCTTCAGTAGGCGGAGTCTATGGTCATGGCAACGCCGCAACCTCTACCCCGCAGATTGACATACACGCTATACTAGGCAGTTTGGGCAATGCTAATCAACAGCATGTCCCACCTCCGCAGGTGCCCTACGGTGCTTCCTATGCGGGTCAGCAGCCCAACGGAGGCATTCCGAAGTCAGCTGGCGCCAATGGAGATGCCGCAACGCAAGTGCAAAATATAATGGCACAGCTGGCGCGATACAGACAGTGACGGAAGTAGTTACTTTTTTTTTCTCAAGTTTATTTTGGGTGGTCTTGTGAGGCTTGTATTTTACTGCAAAATGTCAAGTGTGTTCCAGAGCAATGGTCGGACTAGGCTCATTCATGGTGTCATGACAAAATACCAATGCGAGCAGAATGGGCTGAGAGAAAGATGACGACGTATCGGATGGGCGGTGTTCATGTCGTGATCCAAAAACTACAGCTAGCAAGTAATTAGGTTAGATGGTGTTTCCAATACCCTTTTAATTCATCTCTTTATATACAGCCGTTGATAGAAGCTACGGAACCATGGGACATTGCATCAAATTGACATTGGGAGAAGTTTCAAGACAAACCTCAGTGCTTCAAAAAAGAAAAATGAAGAGACAAAGTCGTCCTTTTCACATCTCACCAATCAAAGTTCTCGCTATGCCACCAAAGTCTCCGTCCCTTTCTAGCCCATGTGCCAACTCTGCGTCTGACTTCTCTTGTCATGTCTGCAGGGCCGCACACAAAAACGGCAACCGATTCACCCAAATTTTGGCGAAAAGTGTCGTCCACTATTTTCTGGATATTAGGTCTTTTTCGATTGTGGTTGGTGGTGAGGCGGCCGTTCGTTGTGGAGAATTGCGATAATTCCATGTCACGGCCAGCGGTGTTCTCTCGATCATCCGCCACACCCATGTCTCCAGTCAGGAAAATGTGAATACTGGGATCGTCCACGATATTGTTGCCGGTTGAAGCATGCGAAACAGCCCATGTGGCGTCGCCCGCATTGCGTATAGCCCAGATGAGTTGGAGTTTGGCCGAAGGCACTTCACTCTGTAGGGCATGATAAATAGGCAATGTGAATGTGGCACCCACTCCACCGGAAATGAGAAGCACCCTGTTCGGACCCCATTTCAACAAATCGTGGAATTGTGCAGTCATTGTGCCGTAGGGACCCTGGATACCTAAAGTTATTTTGCGAGCTCTGGTGGAGAGTTCAGAGGAGGTAGCAGCAGCAGCAGCGGAAAAGTCTGAGAGAATCTTGGTCATGGGACCTCTCCGAACTCGAGCCACGAGGTCAATTGTACCACGTTGCTCGTCTACAGTGGCTACCGTGAAAGGGTTGAAGAGGAGATCGACAACAATAGACTTAGATGACGGAACAGTCATGGTTCGAGAGGAAGGCGGGACGCTGAGGTAGATGTGTGAGCCGGGCGTAGCACGAAAACTGGCCACTCTGTGTGCCGGTATGGAAGAAGTGATCTTGACAAGTGTCGTCCCTGGGACAGTCTCTAGCGTAGAAGGCGCATGGATGGTGGTGATGCGACGTACAGCCAGGTCGACGATGAAAACGACGACGGCCTCAATGATGTATAAGCGAGCCGACGAAGCATGGAAGAAGAGGAGAACGGGCATCAGAACCGCTACAGCTAGATGCGTGATAAAAAAGAGTCGGTATGAGAGCTGCCTGGCAACACGTATCGCCGTCGCGGTGATGCCATGAAGCCCGAGGGAAGCCAACAAGCCACAGAACACGACCGAATCGAAGATGCGCCGCAGCCAGATGCCAGCGTAGATGAAATAGGCGTTGTAAAGAATCAAGTGCACGAGAACAAGACCATATATGATGCGGCCCAGAACTCTGTGGTAGCGATTGATATGCTCGTGAGAAGACTTAAAGGCCCAAGCGTATGGGTTTAAAGCTTTGAGAGCCAGAAGATACTGGATGGGTAGTTGAGATACGGCGACGGCGCCGAGTCTTTTGGTGAGATGGAAATAGTCTTTATTCCGTGTGGTTTTTTTTTTGGCCGTCCCAAATTAGTCAAATAATCATGTCGAGGGTGGCTTTGAAGGAACAGGAAAAAAAAGCCGCTGCTTCTCTTGACTTACCGTTGCCGGTTCCCTTGATAGACAAGACCAGAAGCCATGCCGTCCAGAGCGCGCCAAGAAGCCATTCGTCCCATTGGCCCCAGTGCGAGCCGGCAAAGTAGACATCATCACCAAGACGCCATGTGAATTTCCTCCACTGAATAGTCAACTTGCCAACTATGCCTTGCTGGTGCTGGGCTTTCACCGTGGGTGATCCGGGAACTGGGGCATACCGGACTCGTTGTCCCGAGGCCGAGGCACGATCAGTGTGCTGAATGACATGTCGGAAGACGCGGTAAAGGAGGTAGAGTAGAGCCGGTGCAAAAGCTGAATAATGGGCAATGCAGGCATACAGGTCGAGGGCCTGGCGGCGTAGCAGCTTGTCCTCTTCAGTGAGGACTGGAAACCCGTATGGCCAGCCCATGACGGGAGGTGTCAAGCACAGGCTGACGTGGATGATCTGTTGCGTTGTTTTCGGCGCGCGTTTCAATGATGACGTGTCTGGTCCCTCATCTCGGGGAGGCTGAGTGATCGCTCGTCAGGAATGAAGACATGACATATTTGCTCGAGCATCGAGAAGTCGACAATGAGTCGAATGCAGTCAGCTACATGCACACTGCAATGCAACTGGGAACCGGGGTAAGGGAGCGCCGTTTCCCGTGGCGCTCATTGGACGATATCGATTTGGCACGATTTCCATGCAGAACTCATCGAGGTGGCAAATGGGCAAGTGGGGGTAGCAGGCCCAAGACCTCACTGACCCCTCCCCCTCCATCGTGGATTCTGGTGCATGGTCGCTCTTGCCTCCCCTTGACAATTGAGACAAACGAGACCCCGCAACACCCACCGCCCGCCCCGATCTCGCCCCGGCATTTTTTTTTTTTTTTTTTTTTTTTTTTTTTTTTGCCTTCCTGCAATTGGCTTGGATTGCACCATTCCATATCTACTTGACCTTTCCCAAGCCACCTTTCTAAAACTTTTTCACTCTCGTCCTCTCTTCCACATCTCGACATTGGACCTGCAATTCTCTGGCCCACCACTCTATCCTTCCGACTTTCCCCATTGATATCGTTCGCCCACATATCAACTTTCACAATGTCGTCTGACTACGCCCTGTCTTCCGCTCACAAGGAGGTTCGTGACTGCACCGCTGTAAACGAACAGCCCGCCGCGAGGATGACTGAAAATCAAGAGAGAATGGTCCAGCTAACCCGACATGTTGTTTCAGATGCTCGAGAAGTCTCTCCTTGACACCGATCCTGAGGTTGCCTCCATCATGGTACGCCTCACTTTGCCCAATCATGGAGTTTCGACGTTTTTACGCGCTTCCTTGCCAGTCACATACTGATACTTGCTGCTACAGAAAGATGAGATTCAGCGTCAGCGCGAGTCCATTGTACTGATTGCCTCCGAGAACATCACTTCGCGTGCTGTTTTCGATGCTCTCGGCTCGCCCATGTCTAACAAGTACTCCGAGGGCTACCCCGGTGCTCGTTACTATGGTGGCAACCAGCACATTGACCAAATTGAGCTGCTTTGCCAGCGCAGAGCTCTTCAGTCCTTCCACTTGGACCCAGAGAAGTGGGGTGTCAACGTTCAGTGTTTGTCAGGAAGCCCTGCCAATTTGCAGGTCTACCAGGCTATCATGCCTCCTCACGGTCGCCTCATGGGTCTTGACCTTCCTCACGGCGGCCATCTCAGCCACGGCTACCAGACTCCTCAGCGAAAGTGAGAATTTTTTGTCACCTTTCATCTCCTCTTTTGACCCCTGGCTTTTTAAGATGGACGTTGGATTTGGTTCACTGACTTTTGTTTTCCGTTCAAGAATCTCTGCCGTCTCTACCTACTTCGAGACCATGCCCTACCGAGTTAACCTTGAGACTGGCATCATCGACTATGACCAACTCGCTCAAAATGCTATCCTTTACCGCCCCAAAGTTTTGGTTGCCGGTACCTCAGCTTACTGCCGTTTGATTGACTACAAACGTATGCGCGAGATTGCCGACTCGGTTGGCGCTTACCTTGTCGTCGATATGGCCCATATCTCGGGTCTCATTGCCGCCGAGGTCATTCCTACACCCTTTGAATATGCCGATATTGTTACCACTACCACTCACAAGTCTCTTCGTGGTCCACGTGGCGCCATGATTTTCTTCCGCAAGGGAGTCCGCTCTGTCGATGCCAAGAGTGGAAAGGAGACCCTCTATGATCTGGAGGGCCCTATCAACTTCTCTGTTTTCCCCGGTCACCAGGGTGGCCCTCACAACCACACCATTACTGCCTTGGCTGTTGCCCTTAAGCAGGCGCAGACTCCTGAATTCAAGGCTTATCAGGAGAAGGTCATCTCCAATGCTAAGACTCTGGAGAACACCTTCAAAGCTCTTGGTCACAAGCTGGTTGCTGACGGTACTGACAGCCACATGGTGCTTCTTGACCTTCGTCAGCACAGCCTGGACGGTGCTCGTCTCGAGGCCGTTCTTGAGCAAATCAATATTGCTTGCAACAAGAACTCCATTCCGGGCGACAGGAGTGCTTTGACCCCCTGCGGTATTCGTATTGGTACCCCAGCCATGACCAGCCGTGGTTTCGGCGAGAAGGACTTCGAGCGTGTTGCCAAGTACATCGACGAGAGCATCAAGATCTGCAAGGACGTTCAGGCTGCCCTTCCCAAGGAAGCCAATAAGCTGAAGGACTTCAAGGCCAAGGTTGCCAGCGCTGAGGTTGCTCGCATTGGCGAACTCCGCAAGGAGATCTCGGCTTGGACCAGCGCTTTCCCTCTCCCAGTTGAGGGCTGGCGCTTGGATGCTGGCATTTAAAAATTATCAGCACATCAAAGCGGTTTGCGTGTTTACGAAAAAGTATAAACAACACAACTATTGTGACAGGAAGTGGAGTTTAAAGCCGGAGAGTCAGGGCTTTTACTTCACACGGGGATTTTAACATGTATCGGGCTAAATGGCGAATGTTCAACAACTTGCATTTACGGGCTGGCGCAATTAATGTCTTTTGAATATTTTTTTTTTTTTTTCGTGTTCAAAGAAGCGCAAAAATAATTTTTCTTCTTACTTTATTTTATCGGAAACGGTTCGGGAAATAGGAGTCGTCGGCGACAACTGGATTCAACTTGGAATATCAACAACAAAGGTGGAGCATTTTATAGACACCGACAAAGGCGCTCAACGCTCCGAAAGAGACAATTCTCTTGTCTGACGTAAATAGACCGGCGTATCTTCTCATTACAGATGCTATTTTTTAATCTCGTAATTGTGGTATGTCTCAAGCACGCTGTCCAGATTGTCTTGTCAAGAGTGATACGTGGCTCCAAAGCAACCCGCAGTGACAGCATGCATAGTAGAAACATTTAAAAAAATATACACTAATAGCACAAATTTCAAAACGCGCCTGGTCACACAGTATACGAAAACTCCATCGTGTCTTTTGTTTCCGCTTCCGAACCCATATCCCCCCCCCCTCCTCCTCTAACTCCCCTGAAATTAAACAAGCTCGATTTTTTTTGTTATTGTTTGGTCGGCATTCCTACCGGACGTAGAAACGGAGAACAGGGAATGTAAATAAAAAGTAAATGAAATGAAATAAAACAATCAAAGAAGCAGAAAAAACGCCACGGTAGCCCTAATTCGTAAAAAAAAATCATATTTTGTACCTGAAAAGGGGGGTCCGGGAAAATGTAGCGTAAATCACAAGCTTAGCCATTCATATCGAGTGAAGAGAAATGACGCTATGCGCCCTGGATGAAGAAGATTTATTCAAGCGCTTGTGAGTGATCAAGGAGCTGCTGTAGTTGTCGTGTTGAATTCTGAATTATGATTTTTTTTTTGTGGTTGGTTTTTATGTTCTTTTTTTGTTGACCCCTTCGGGCAGAGTGGACGAGGGGAAGACACATATGGGAGCGAGCGTGAAACAAAGAAGAAGGAAGGAAGGAAAGGGGAGGGAGGACTGAGGAAGAGACCAAGATGTTTCTCCATGGATATCTAGCTATATATACAGGTAGAGGTTTTTGTTTTTTGTTTTTTTTTTTTGGAGAGAAAGAGAGAGAGAGAGAGTAGGATAAAAGCGGCGGGATTTGCTTTTTATTTCTCTCTATTGAGCGATGCTCTCGGGGCTCATCATGGCAACGGCATCGTCTTTGTCGGTCTGGCTGGTGGCAGCCTGACTTTGTATACTGTTTGTTCTTTCCATGCTAGCTGCGAGGGCGTGGACTGGAGGTTTTGGTACAGGGACGGGCGTGATGGTCATGGATTTTCTCTTGGTGGATGGGGCAGGGCCGGCTGCGGTTCCCGCGCCACCTTTGTTAGTTGCGGTTGCTGGTGGGTGTGCGTTGGCTTTGGCTTCGGCAGCCGCGGCGGCCAGCTCCATCTTCTTCTTCTTTTTGGCCAAGGCCAACTGTTCTCGTGGCGGCCGCTTTTGTGCAGAGATGATCTTGCCGCTTGCACCCAGCCTGGGGCGCGGCTTACGCTGCTTGACGGGCAAGTCTTCGTCTTCGACAAGGGGCTGGTCTCCGTTAGCGTGCAGCTTGGCGAGGTAGAAGTTTTTGACAAGCCCAATTTGGTCGTGGATACTGTTGTTGGTGAGGGGCTCGGACGGTGGAAGAGGCTCGAGCAGGTCTGTAGATTCCGAGTCGGCGGTTTGTGTCTGCATCTGGTACTGACTGCGAACCCTGCTGTGGAGGAGGTGGAAGGGGACGGAGAAGGAATCGAGGCCCATTTCTCGATCCAGACCGAGGGCGCGGAATCCAAAGAAATCTTCGCCCAGGTCGTCGGCGAAATCACCACTCATAAACTGATCACTGCCATCCTTGAAAGCCCCCACGCCGTCGGCGCCGGCGTCTGCGGATAGGGCTGGTCGCAAAAGGTCGGTGAGATGCAGCTTCATGCGCTCGTGAAGGATGCCCAGCCTTGAAGTCAAGCGGTCCACATCGTCCTTGACGTATTGCTCAAGCGATGCGACGTCGTGGCCAGTCTCGTCCAATGTATGCAGAACGACTTCCTCAGGTGTAAATCGCGGTCGTATCACCGGCCCCTGAGCAGTCTGGACACATGTCTTCTCAGCCTCGCGGTAGGTGTTGAACGTCCTGACCAGCTTTTGGAAGTAATCAGCAGCAATACCTGTCAGTGTATCAATCGCTGAGGGCTGCAGTTCCTCGAACCCCGTGTGATAGAGAATCTTGGCCACAGAGCGCTTGAGGGCATTCTGACACGTTCCCGGAGCCATGACGGGCCCATCATCGGATATGAAATGTGGTTCAATGTCTTGCTCGAGGAAAGTCTCCGTATTGGACTTGGGAAACTGGTTGGTGTATACCTGCGACTGGACCTGCATCTGCTTAATGACGGAGATCTTGGTTGCAAGTTTCCTGGTTTCTTGAATCTGACGAATATTGTCATCCATTTTCTTTGTCAGCCGACTTTTAGGTGCAACGAAGGCTCCACTGGGGACTAATCTCAGGAACTCCTCGTGCTGATTGATGACTTGGCCATCGCCGTCCTCGATCCACTGCAATTTGGGTTGGATGTCAGGGATGATGGCCAAGGGGTTGTAGTAATCAGGCATCACTTGGTCAGTTTCTTCGTCGATCCCCTCGGCAAGAGTTTCTGATTGCTTGGTCGTGGCGTCCTCCTTGCCTGTGCCAACGGCGGTGCCCACGCTGGGATGGGTACAAATTCCCATGCCTTCCGCTTCCTTTTGGTGCTTCAGAAACCATCGCATACCAGACCGACTTCTTAGCAGAGCAGGAGCATCCGTATTTAGAGTATTATCCTTGAACAATATATGACGCTCCTTAGCCGCCAGCGCTCGATCCTTCTTGGTCGTCTGTTTCCAAAACTTGTACTCTTCGTCCTCGTATGCTTGCTCCACAGCTTCACCGAAAGCTTGGTTTAAAGCCATTCCATTCATGCTCGGCCCGTCAATGTCCATGGCGTCGCCATTACTACCGACGCCTGTATGACCATTAATGATGCCAGATGGAGTGATCGACCCGGCTACTGGAGGGGTTGATAAACCACTTCCGTCAACCTCGGAACCCTCTCGGCCGGCTTTCCCTAGCAAACCATTGAGCTGTAAAACAGGCTTCTGGTCCACCACTGGCGTGTCCTCCTTCTGGTGATCATGGGGCGCAGTACGCGATTTCGTCCCTTTTGTTGTTGTTTTACGACCCCGGGAGGACATGATGGGCTCGTCGTCAGAATCTTCACCGCCATCGTCATCACCACCATTCTGTTTCCGTCTTTCCTCGGCTTCTACTTCAGCACGGGATCGAACTGCCAGGTCCGGTATCAGCGGTATCAACTTCTCGGCCTCCTTTCTCATGCCATTCGCCATCCGTCGAAGAGGCGAGTTCATATCCTGATTGTATTTCAGGCAATTATCCCAGATCAAATTAAGGTCCGTTACAAAGTCTGTTTTTGACTTGTATGTCAAAGATTTCAGCTTCTTTGTCATAGTACCAAGGTCCATGGGATTTTTGATGACTGATTTGGGTCGCGTCTTGTTAGCCAGACGTCCCTTGCAGGGTTTAAATGCTTCCGCAGAGTTCACTATTTTCAACTCACATGTGTAATAGTCAGGCGCTTCTCTCTTGTTCACTCTGGTCAAAAAAGGCGTTGAATATTCTGTATGGGCCTTGAGTTCGGTCAAAACCTTCTCCAAGGCTTCATACAGTTCTTCCTGGTTAACATTCTCCTCGCTGGCCCATTTACTTCGATTTTTGCGCACTTCATTCATCAGCATCCTCAATTCAGCGTCGGAAGCTCGAACTTGATCGCGTTTCATGTCAATCCTAGCGATGAGATGCTTCAAAGTCAGACTTGAAGCGCCCAGATTTGCACTACTAAGCGACCCCTGGTTAGCCGCTTGCGCACCGCCTGGCCCACTCGTTTGGTTGTTGTCCATCTCAGCTTGGAGCTGTTTCTCAGAATCTTCCAAGCGCTGCTGTTCGAGCATTGCCGTGCGATCGTTTTCGAGGGTATAGATGACGGTGTGAAAGCTTCGTCGAGCTGCCTTCTCCGTGGCAAGCCGCGCTTCTGCAAGCCTTTTGATCGCATCGTCGTTTCCATCTCCGCCCTTGTTCTTATTTTGTGAATCTTCTTGATGCAATTTTGATTTATCAATCAATCTTCCAGGCGAGTGAATAAATTGAACTGGAGAGCTGCCAGATTTCGACGGTGATAACCAGGGGTTGGTGGAGACCGATGCTATAGGAGCGGCTTGCGTCTTCATTCCGCATGTGATATTTGCGACATCCTCCTCGACTTCGTCGTCATCGTCATCATCGTAATCGTCTTCGTTAATGGCACGCTTGACTTTTTTGAGTGGTGGTTCCTTGACAGGTTCGTGATCTATGGTCGGGGGGAGTGTGAGGGTCGGTGTCGGCGCCCGACGTTTTAGAGTCGCAATCGCGTCATAGTTGTAAGAACCATCCTCGCCAAACAACAAGGCAATCTTTTCCTCCGTTTTGCGATACAACTCAGAAAAAACTGCGCGACGGCTCTCTTCTTCTATGTCGATAGGTGCCTCAGGCACCAAACCAGCGGTGTTATCGACGGGGGTTTGGGTGCGTGCCGTTCCATCATCAAGATGAATCAAAGACCTGCTACTGTATGTATGATAGGATGCGGGAGGCGGCCAAGCTGGCCGGCCGTTGGAAATAGACATACTGGGCCCGTGGCGATGAAAGCGACAAGCAGGCGCGGTGTCGCCATGCGCGGTAGGATGCGCTCGCGTAGGGCCGGCGGGAGGGCTTTTGAAGCGGTTACAGCGGCATGGATTGAAAGAGTGGCATTGATATAGATGGAATAGCCGGAATCGCGACAATCAGGATGGGTTTGGTGATGCCTTGATGGATCGCGACCGGTGCGATTTGTCGGCAGATCGAGAGGTGAGGTTGAGGATTTGGGGAGAACGTGGTACCCGCACGCTTTCCCGAAGCGGGACTTTCTGCCAAGTTCGGACTGCACCGCGGACTGGACTGGCGCTCGGCGGTGCCAAGTGCGTGCGGTCTCCTCGCGCTTGAGGTGACGGCCGGCCTGCGATTTGCTTCGTCGCATTCAACAAACAGCCCAAGACTTGCTCGATTTTCCACCTGAGAAGAAGAGCGCAACTCCGATTTTACTACAGCCTATATATACTTTTATTGTTATGTCGATGCACCATCCCGGCAGCCCGTCACCTTGTGTCAGACATCAGTCAGGACGCAATCTACAGTGTACAATGTACCATGTACATGCACCAGGCAATGTCGGCTGCCCCAGAGACTTTCAGCCTCCACCCAAGCAAGTACCCCGCGGGCACCAACTTTGGCCCGCCTGCGGAGTACTCGCTGTACCTTGTACCTGCCCGAAAGGTGGGATCGATGGGATGGACATTGTAAATGATATGCATCACGTGATCGAAATTACCTTTTGGAATAATGCTCACGCCGCTGCTGAACAATTCGTGTGGAGGAGCTGGTGAGAAGGTGTTTTTTTTTTTTTTGGATTAGAAGAGGGAGAGAAAGGGAAAAGGAAAAGGAAAAGGAAAAGAAGAGGAAACAATTGTTCCATGAATCTTGGAATATCTTGGGTTCTCTTGGGCCAGCAGTACCTACTACCAGGTACCTAGTAAGGCTGCATCCTATATACTTTAAAATACCTTAGCGCAGCCCCACTTGGCAGGCGGAACAGGAGTACCTTTACGTACCTTGTATGCCACACGGCCAGCACTTTTTTTCAGACATTTACTGACCTTGGTTGCTTTTTTATATTTTCATGCCTTTGCAAAAAAAAAGTGCCCTCTTCCACTTCTGCGTCTTGAACGATTTCCTCGTTTGTTCGAGTCGATGTCCCAGGACGACCCGACCCGTTACTCATCCAACCACTCAACAAGGCGCTCGCATTCGTCGCGTTGTTCAGCAATTGCTCTGCCCCATACCTACACCTAGGTACAAGTACGTACCGTACAGCTTGCACAAGCTTCCTTGCGGTCAACCTGATCCTTTCGTCCTCCGCCAAAAGTCAATTTGACCCATCTGCCAGCTTCAGCTAGTCAACATCGAATTTCTTGAAATACGACTCGATTTTTCAGCCAACCATCCGGCACTATGCGGATACGCTTGCCATTCGCAGGTACACATACAAACTCTCTCCTCTCAACAATCTGGCCATGTCGTCGACCGCCTCATACCAAGGCCCTAGAAGCTGACCAGTGTATCAACAATGCCATAGGTGTCTTCTTGCTATTGCTCCTGGTAGCTGGCTACGGAGGGCTATCTCAACTTCAGCCAGAGCCATATGTCAACGACAAGGTCCTGCACGTCATCACCTTTTTCGCTCTCACAATAGTGTTTTACTGGATCGTTGATACCAACCGCCGCCGAACCCTCAACATGACCTTGACTGTTTGCACGCTGTGTCTTGGTGTCGGTTCCGAGCTCGTCCAAAGCATTCTTCTCAGCGATCGCGACTTCGACATGTACGACATTGTGGCAAATGTGGTAGGCAGTCTGGCTGGAGTAGGGCTATGCTCTCTGTACCATAAACGCATGCTAGAGCGCAAGAGGAACAAAAAAGCGTACACCGCCGTCCCGGGCGGGGATGAAGAGGATGTTGAGCTTGGGTCCGCTCAGGAAACGGGCATCACGGTTGCAGATGTTGATCCTCTTCAGGCACGTTCGCTAGAGGAAGAGGTGGATAATTGGGACGAAAATGCGGTTGACGATTGGGACAACGAAGAGCCAGCGGCCTCGCTTGGTCCTGATGGATCAACAGATATTGGCGACGGCAAGAAAAGAGCAGACTAGTGTCTTTTCCATGCCGATGAGGCGAGTCAGGCTGGACTCGCATGTCTTTGGCTTGATAATGTGAAGTGCTGCTGATGAGGATGGCGTTTATCTGTAGCGACGTCTTGTGTTATGCTGAGCGAATTAATGTGTCCATGTCTACATTTTCAATACAAGTCACGGTGATTTAATATTGTTGAGTTCTTTCTGCTATTTGCGTTGTAGAGTTTCAACCCCTTCTTGGAGTAATCGCTCGTTTCCAGAATTTGGCTAGCTATTGACTCCAGGCTCTTTCAGACTAAAACAGGCAGCAGGAGAAGAATGACATCGTAGAAAATATGTCGACGAAAGGTTTGCATCGTTTGCGATTGGCACGGTGTGTCAAATATCGTGGACCCGCGTCAACGACCATGACGAAGTCATGTGTCTGTTCAGGGAAAATTATTGACGGGGATGAGTCCAGAAGGACGGGCGAACGCACATTTTTTTCCACAGACGCACAATCTAAAGTAGTACCTCGCTATATTCTTTTTAGGCAAAACATGAATTTCCAGGAAATATCACACTCATCTCTTAGCTATTCCGTCTCAAAATCACAGATTTTCTATAGGGTATTTGCCATTTATTGAAGGTGAATAGCTCTGTCGCCGAGCTACCTTGGCCACGACCCCACCTCGACCTTTGCCCACCAAGGGGACCAGCCTAACCACCAAAGTACTGACGAAACGGCTGTCGCAAAACAGCACTTTGCCAAAACCCCGAGTCCTACCTAGCCTCAAAAGACACACAGCTTGCAAACATGGCGAGCACGGAAAAGGCATCGGGAATAAGGCGCGTAATCCAAACCAATTCTCTCACCAACGCAAACTGCAAAATCAACATTCTGCTAACCAAAGTGTTCTGTGCAGCGGCCAGGAAGACGCATTGACAAACCCACGAGGCATTCCTTACGCTCCTTTTGTCGACAAAGTTGAAGACTATGTCGCTACGAGACAAGATGTTGAGCCCACACTGCGCAAGTTCCAAGAGATGATCTCGTAAGTGGCCTCATTGGTGGTCATGGAATTTTTTTTTGTTTCTCTCTCTCTCTCTCTCTCTCTCTTTTTTTTTTTTTTTTTTTTCGTTTCGGCTTCGGACGCTCGCCATCGTCATTCGACCGCACAGCCAGTAACACCAATGGAGCAGAAAATACCAGTTCATGGAACTGAATCTTCAAAAACGAATGGGGGGCTTGAAAGACAAAATACCGGAAATTCAGAAAACTCTAGACACTGTCAAGTTCTTGAAATCGAGAAAGGTATAGTGCTGAGAGATGACATTGTTGGTGAAACAGGGGACTGATCAAGTGCTTTCAGGACGAGACCGAACCCATAGAAACGACATTCGAACTCAACGACACATTATATGCAAGGGCTAATATACCTGCTACTCATGAAGTCTACATTTGGCTTGGCGTAGGTTTATCAGCAACGTATTCCCCAAACGACGTGCCTGTGTATCTGACCATTGCTGTCAGGCCAATGTAATGTTGTCATATCCCGTAGAGGAAGCGGAAGACCTGCTTACCTCGAAGCTATCCACGGCTCAGACAAGCCTGTCGAATTGCGAAGAGGATCTGGATTTTCTAAGAGAGCAAATCACAGTACGTGTATCGAGCGACTTGGCGAGAGCCAACTTGGAACCTTGAGCTAACGCTACTTTTCTAGACAATGGAAGTCGCAACGGCGAGAGTATACAATTGGGAGGTAGTACAAAAACGAAAGGACAAGACGGGCGAAGAAGTTGAACAGAAACAGTCATAATACAATAAGTAAAGGCAGGCTCGTCGCAGAGTGTAAGAAGCTTGCACTGAGTCGCTGATGATACCCCGTGCAACCATCTCGTAAACAAAGTGACTGTGGTTTAAAGTAAAGATACAACATATGTACAAATGTAGAAACCAAACCTCCAGTAAGATATAAGGCCAAAGTTATTTGAAAAGCACGAAGTCAAGAATGACGAATATTTGATTTTCCCAAAGCTCATCTGATTGGCATATTGCTCCATCCAGAAGCGCCCCGCTTTGCGCATAACCCCACAAGTGCATGATTTTTTTTAAACATCGTATCCATGTTCCTGTTCTGACCAGCAAGTTTGGTTTTAGATTGCGCCAATGCCATTTTTGGCATGCCTGTAGCAACGACGACCTCGAAAAACGTTTGGATTATGAGGAGGCATGCTGAGAAATGTTGCAGGACAGCTTGAACGATGGCGGCCGCTAACGCCTCGTACGAGACTGGTTATCTTGGTATATTTCTTCATCCTTGTCCTTGACTTTGAACCATTGGGGCTGACACTGTTTTCTTCCTTAAGCACTTGTGCAATAAGAAGTCTAGAAATGCATGGCCTCGCTATTATTCAAGTTCAAACGGTGCTTCTTTGCAGTCGTTACCCATAGAGCATCTTGCTGCTACAAACCAACCTCGACTTACTACGCATGCGTCGAACGATGGCAAGTCGCAACAAAATGCATCATTTCCGCTCCGAAACGGCTTCGAAGCGACCCATGAATCATCTCATGCGCGAAAACCTTCAGAAAAGCTATTAGAACATATCCCCGCAGGCCAGTTACTGCAAAATGTATTAGGCAGAGCTGAAGATGTCCAGTACTGGAAAAGGAGGATCGCCGGGTGTCGCATCCCTCGATTACCAATCCTTCTTTTGCAAGAGCTCATGCGCCAAGAAGAGTTGGAATCAAAAGATTTGAGCGAAATATTGCCGCTGCTACCGACTGAGGACGATATGGACATAATAATGAAGCACCCGGATTTGGCAAATTACAGCCGAGAAGCTCTGGACTACTACATATATGTACTGCGAGGACGTGATGACCAGGAGCGGTGCCAAAGATTCTTGGAGAAAAGAGTTTTTGTGCCTCAGTTTGTTTTCAACTTTCTTGTCCGGCCGTCTGCAGACTTCATCGATGCCGGGATTCTGCTCGCAATGATTGAATCATGTCAGATGTACTTTGATGTTGCTGAAAAAATGAAAATGCAAGCCGGGATGAGGATTCGGAATCATTGTAGCGCCGAAAAAGACATTTCCGGCCAGAGACTCGACATAGACCAAGCCAACTTCGACCTGATTATGCGTCTCCTTGTTGCGCAATGCTTGCGACTTGAGCCCAGGTACGTCATTGTGCTAGCGGACGAAGCAGCCCGACACATCGAGCGCATGCCGTCACGCATCGATAATCCACGGAAATTGTACTTTAGGCAGTGCCAGGCCTTCAATGGATGTCTTGAAGCGTTTCGACCCCAACCGCGACTTCAAACCGTCCAGCAATCTATGCCGAACATCTACTTTTGGGAAGCGCATAGAATTCTACTTACGGTATCAGCGAGCATGCCCCAACCTTTACTCATCAGTCGCGCCGGCTTTCGGGCTATTCGGGTTGTTCTGTCTGGGCTGCCCAAGAACCTCACCGAAGTACACAGCTCAACCCGTCATGCCCCAGGTTGGCCGCCATATCTCCAGCCCGGACATGGAATGGATGAGGTGAGTGACCCGGAAGATAATTGGAGCCGTGCAGTCGGTGCAGGAATGCTTATGCAAGAAGCTGGATACCCTAAGGATCCGCTAGATGACGCGGTCGACATTTTGCAAGGCATGGCCGTGGACGGAGCTCCAACTATCCAGCAAAGGAACGCAATCGATAAAGGTCGCGACATTGGAGTATGGGAAGCATCCATTCGTGCTACGCGGAATGCTCAGGAAGCATGGGGTCGATTTAGAAATCCGCCAGAATGGGGGTTAAAACCCAGCCTGCCCCAGTATGCGGCCATGTTTGAGAAACTGACGATGAGGGAAGTTGAGCCAGACAGCGGATTGCTACCCGGCGATAAGGCTTTGAACTTCCCGACGCAGCACGAAGCCAACCTGACCGAGTTTGAGCAAGCTCGTTTACGACCACCAAGCGTCTCTGAGCTGTATCAGGATATGAAGCTTGCAGGCGTTTATCCGGATGGTGCCTGCCTTTGTACTCTCGTGTCCAATGCCGAATCGTTGGAAACGGCCCACCAGTACTTGCGTGATAGTTTAGGGAACGACGAAGCTCTTCGAAACCTGATGGCAGACGAGCCGCAGCCACACTTATTGAGGAAAGTACCGTTGAGCTTATTTGCCGCGTACGTCAAAGCTTGTTTGCGAGTAGAAGGGCAGAGAGGAATCCGCCAGCTCATCCGGGCTGTTCGGCTCTCGGAAGTCAGGTTGCGAGGTGACAGATCTCGGTGGATGGCCTTCATCTGGGGCATCATTTTGAAGGATCTCTCACAGCATCGCAAAGCATTGAGCATATCATTAATGGATCAGCTGAGCCTGTTCTCACGAGTTGCGGATATCATCGAAACGCGCGCTGGTGTGCAGTTGTCATGCTTTACGCAATTCAACAAATGCGTACGAAAAGCTATGAGACGGGAGGGTATCAATCTGTTTGCATGCGATACTGCCGACAGTGACAAAGTCCAGCGTGACAACTTCCAAGCACTCTACAATGAAAGAGTGTCTGCTGTGGATGAGACTGATCACGGCGGCAACCAGCGCGACGTGGCGGCAGCAGGCGAATCCGGCCCGCAGGATTTACCGAAAATAGCAGCAACGACAGCCGTGCTACAACAGGTTGGCAGTCGGATGAAAACCATGTTCTGGGCTTTGGCCAAACGAGAGCAGGATGTGCAGAGGCTTCTGGATGCGCACCCGATTGCGCCACTGGAGCGATTGAGTGTCCGAGGAGACGTGGTCCGGAGCGAACATGCCTACGCATACATGCTGTCGCTTGGGTATCTGGGACAGTTTGCTGAGATGGGGCGTTTTCTAAACTGGCTCATCCAGCAATGGGGCCATTCTGACGTCGTCTCGGCATTGGGTGAGCTGGATGAGCCTCCTTCGTATGCCGACTTTTTCGAGACGCTCTGTGTCTTTCGATTGGTGGCTGAGCCAATGCTGGACAAGAGCGTTGTGACATCGATCTTGCAAGATATTGCTAATTCTGGACTGAACTGGCCGTGGCCAGACGATGAAGTAATCAAGACTTATGCGGAGCTGCATACCGACAAATTGATTTGCACGCTGTGAACGGGCGTGAGACGGGAGACAAAGCAATACGGCATCTGACTTTACAATACATGTGGCGCAGTGCCATGGCAAAGCAAAGGCTCAATGGACGATGGACGATGGACGATGGCTGAACTAGATGGCCCAGGATGCGGTGTGCCCTCCAAGGCCAGCGAGCGGAAGTGGCAGCGCTACAGAGGCGCATTTGACGGTGGAGATGGATGGCAAGGCAGTTTCAGATGAGCAGAAAGGAAGAGTGTCCGCATGGTGTGGATTTGGTCGCGCGCTTGGGTTGCCGCGAAGACGGGCGGCTATGATTTGAGGTGATGTGTAGTAAAAGAGGTGGGACGAATATAAGCAGCCGATGATACCCCACGAATTCTGTAATATAGATTATCCTCCGGCCGTTTTCCAATCTGATTATATGTACATAGCTACATATAGAGTACTGTTGATTGTCAGTCGAAGCAATAGAATAGCAGTATCCAAAACCGTCGCAGATGACATGTACCAATTTTCCGAAAGCCATACCCGGAGACCTCCTTAGTGTTTCCACTAAGGAGACCACAAAACCTTGGGACAACCACATTATGGGTGGGACACCTCGTTCCAGACCCCCACATACAATTTGGCGGGCGCGGCATGGAAAATCACGTATTTTATGTCGCGACCGTCATTTTCATTGTATGTAATTGAAGCTGGTGATAAGTTGAGCATTAGTGGTGTGTTTTTTATGATAGGATTAGTAAAAAAGACCGGATTTAGAGCCTTTTTAAAGAGGCTGGGCCACGGGCAGCTGAGGACAATGCGTGCCGGGTCACTACATACAAATTGTACGGGCGCAGCTAGGAATATCTGTCGCGACCGCTGTTTTTTTACTGATTGAGGCTTTGTTGTGTGTTCTTTACGATAGAGGAAAGACCGGATTTAGGGCCTTTGCAAAGAGGCTGGGCCACGGGCAGCTGAGGACAATGCGTGCTGGGTCACTACATACAAATTGTACGGGCGTAGCTAGGAATATCTGTCGCGACCGCTGTTTTTTTACTGATTGAGGCTTTGTTGTGTGTTCTTTACGATAGAGGAAAGACCGGATTTAGGGCCTTTTCAAAGAGGCAGGGCCGCGGGCATCTAGGACTAGGACAACGCGTGCCGGGCCACCACATACAATTTGTACGGGCGCGGCTAGGAATGTCTGTCGTAACCGTTGTTTTTTATCGATCGAGGCTTCTTCGTGCGTTCTTTATGATAGGAAAGACTGGATTTAGGGCCTTTTCAAAGAGGCAGGGCCGCGGGCATCTAGGACTAGGACAACGCGTGCTGGGTCACCACATACAATTTGTACGGGCGCGGCTAGGAATGTCTGTCGTAACCGTTATTTTTTTTATCGATCGAGGCTTCGTTATGTTGTACATCGGATTTAGGGCCTTTTTGAAGAGGTTAGACGGCTTGGGCAGTGGTGGTGGTGATGGAATCTAGGAATTAATGCCTTTTGTGATTATAGATGCGTTGATACATTTAAGGGATGCAAATTTTGCTGTGGAATACTAAGAAAAAAAATGGGGCTAGAGTAGTCATCTGTCCCGCCGATAATGTGGTTGTCCCAAGGTTTTGTGGTCTCCTTAGTGGAAACACTAAGGAGGTCTCCGGGTAAATCTCATGGGATGCCAGTTCAAATCCAGTCATGCATGATTGGGCGTCGAGGTCCAGGTCGGCAAATTGTGCGACACGCGGGGCCCACTCGCTCCTGCCTGTTCTGCGGCAGGTGCAAGCCGAGGAGGACTGGCGATTGGCTAGGAGCGCGCGTCAGGACATTTTTTGACGGGCGGTTGGACGGCTGTATGGCGGCTGAATCCCTGCTGATTGGTGCCAAGGGCGCCAACGGTGGGACTGGGTTTCTCAGACTCCTGAGTCGTCAGGGCCGGAGGCGAGATTCATCCTCATGCTCGTATTTCTTCTTCTTCTTTTTTTTCAAGGCATCGCTGAATTTCCCCGTGGCCGTTCATCGAGCGTCCAGTTGTTTGGCTGGCTGACTGGTCTTGTGTGTCTTTGTTGGGCAACGAGCTGTGAGCAATGAGGATGCTCGGACAGCTTGACGACCCGGGTGCCTGACCGTGTAGATTCTTCGCGCGGACGTGTTCGGGGGCGCCCCTGCAAAAGAAAAAGAAAAAAGAAAAGAAAACAAAATATGAACATGCATCTCGATGCGTTTCATTGGCCTAGCCTGCCTCGAAGGCTGGGGGGTGTGTTGAGCGCGCGTCCGTTCATCTGGTCGTGAATCCAGAGGGCCGCTGGAGTTGTGCATGCATGCATGCATGTAGCAGACGAGATACAAATTGTAGGTTGGCGGCGTCGAGTCGATTCCTCTTTTGTTCTCCTTTAGTTTATCTATTCTCTTCTCTCTCTCTCTCTCTTCCCCCCTTCTCATGTCGAGTGATTTTTTCCCTTTGTCTTGTTCCTGGTGGTATACAGTCAGTCATTCACTCTGGGAGGCAGGCCTACCAACATTACTTTCGCTTTCTGCTTGCTCCATTTCTCTTTGGCGCTTCTGCTTTCTGTTTGCCATTTTGCTCTTTGCCGCTTCTTACTTGCTCGTCGTGCTCGTCGTGCTCGTCGTGTTCAGCCAACGATACTTGACAGCTGGATGATTTGATAGCCCCGTCTCCCGTCTTCTATGCAAGCCTCTGCTTGTTTCACTCACATTCGACGACAATTTCCTTCTGCTTGTTTCGATATTTCTTCTCCGTTTGTACAGCTATCGTTGTGTTGTACCGTCAATTCTCGACTTTACTGGAGCGAAAATATTCTCGATTCTATTCTCCTTCTTCGTTCTTTCCTCTCTCTCTCTCTCTCTCTCTCTTTTGTCTTGGGTCGGCGATTTCATACTCATATAAAAATTGCATAACCGGTGTCTTGCTTCAAGAGAAGGAAAAAGGGCATCAAAGATGCGGTGCCATGTACAGCTCGCCACGGTGGCATATTTCTTTTTTCTTTGCCAAACAGTAGAGGCTGGTCCTCTCAAATGGGCTGCTGCTGACGTGTAAGTTTGATGAGGCTCCCAAGAATTCTTCAGAAAAGGAAGGAAAGAGGTCACGTCTAAACTTTTAATTTTTTATTTCTTTTCTTAACAGAGTACGCCGCGCTAATTATACTACCACCCCCGATAACTCGCTTCCCGTGACTGAGTAAGTTCACATCGGATCTGGCAACTCATGGTAGCTTGACAATGCCGCTGACCTTGCCGTGTGCCATCTTAGTTTATATGGGAATGGTGTCTCGAGATCAACTCTAACAAGTCTGCTGAGTGTCTCTCTGTCCGTCCCAGCGGGCTTGCCCACAACCGCTCCTGGAGTTGTCACCACGAGCAATACTCTCACCGGAGCTGCTGCTGCCACTGTTCGGGGGACGGGGACGGGCACAAATGGGTTGTTGAGTTCTGCCGGCTCGACTTCAACAACGCAGCCGTTGATTGTGGGCGATCCTACTACGGCTCTCAACTCCACGGCCAGATGTACAGCCTTTCCTCAAACAGCAAATGGATTCGTCGTTTCGAACTCCCCAATCAGCTATTCTACTTCTCCCGGCGCCGAAGCTGCATCTTCAACCGCTGCTTCAGGGAGTGGCACGCCTACGGAACCCACGGTGATATTTATCACAAAGTCTGGCCAGAGTCAAAGTCAACTGTCTACCTCGCGGAGCACCACGCCGCCATACGGCATGGCTGATAGCATGACGAAGCCAACTGCGACGAGCAGACTCCAACCCCAGTTCCCTGGAAATACGACTCGTCTATCGCTGTCACCTACGAATCAATATGAGGCTCCTGAGACCGTCGTGTCCTCGCCGTCCACCCAGATGACGGCCACGACTGCATTGACGTCTAGGATTCTGACTTCAACGGTACCAACATCAACAATATCCTCAACGCCTTCGCCGTCCTCAGCAGGAGCACCATCCTTCAAACCCACTGGAACTCCAAACACCAACGTGCCCACCGCCAACACCAACTTCCCTACCGCCACCACAAGCGTAGAACCGGCCACTTACTCTCAAAATGTCGCCCAGGCCCGACATCTAAACCAGATCTATGCGAGTCTAACACCCCAATCCGCATGCTCAGGCACCCAGCTGGCTTGTATCCAAGGGAAGGTCGGCCAATGCAACAATGGGGCATTCGCCCTCACAGGCTGTCCCGCGACCAAGACATGCTACGCCCTGCCCATGACGAACACGCGAGGCGCCAAGATTGCTTGCATTGATCGCGCGGGAGCTATCAAAATCCTGGGACCGGCTGCTGGGGACACGACTTCTGCGAGCAGTGCTCCGACCGATACGTTACCTACGACGTTTAGGACGGAAAGGACGCGGCCTGTCTCGACGCATACGCGAATTGTTCTCATCACGGATACATCTTTGCCTTCTGCGCCGGGGCCATCGACGATGCAGTCGCAGGGGCAAGCTACCACGCTTGGTCCTATGTCTTCTGAGCTGCCGTTTCGAACAAAAATGACTACCACCACCAGTACTATATTGCCATCATCGTCATCAACGTCATCAACGTCACCAACGCCAACGCCATCATCATCATCATCATCATCATCATCAACAACAACAACAACACGGCCCTCTCCTCCTCCTCCTCCTCCCCCTTCCCCATCCCCTCCTACCACCACCACAACCCCTCGACCGAGCTTCATCATCATCACCCAAACATTCGATACGCCAACACCACCCCCTCAAGCCCAAACCCCAACACCCACCACCACCACCACCCCTCCCGGCATCCTCGAGCTCATCCCCGTCGACCTCTCAACCCTCCTCTCCCCTCCCTCACCCGCACGCATCACCCCCCTCCCCATCGCCAAACCACCCAACTCCTTCGCCCTCGCCCCCCCGGCCGGTCCTCCTCCTCTCCCTTCAGCCCCCCAACAGTCCGACATCCCCCGCACCACCGTCACCTGCAACGGCACGCCCACCGTCTCAGTGTACGTGACCCTAACGGTGACCCAAAAAGAGCAAGTCACGCAGGTGCTTACCGTGACCGAAACCGTCACCGTCACTGCGACTGCTTAAAAAAACTCTTGCTGTTTGGCCCTCTGCCCACTCTTTTGTACGTAGTCTAGAAATAGAACAGCCATCTAATACCGCTTTGATGATCTTTTCCCCTTGTTTCTTTTCTTTCTTTTCTTTTTTTTCTTTTTTTTTTCTTTTGGTTTTTTTTTTACTGGCGAATACGTTGCTTATGGAAAATGAGGGTTCATGGAGTCATGTTTGCTCTAAAAAGGAGACATTTTTTTTTGAGGTTTTGTTTGAAGAATATACTGAGATGAGGGAATTACATGTAGACTTGGACAAGATGAGCATTAAAATACCATTTGCTTGACATTGGGTGTGTAAACCGTGCATCCCTGTTATCTATACGGGCTGTTATCCATACAGCTCCTCAGGACACTTTCTTTTTTACAAGTCCCTGTTCGTCGTCCCTCGATGATTATTCACATATCTCTTGGTACTATCTTATTCTCTACTAGAGTCTAAAGTCCAAAACAAGAGTTGCTGCCATGGCCTTTTACCCCCACCCCCCTCTCTAAAAAATGCCCGTAGAACTCCATGCGCAATGCCCGACTGACCCATTAAGAAAAAGCAACACAATGAATCCCTGAAACGAATAATATAAATACACTATGCATCCAGGCTGATGGTTGACTGCCTGAAATCGAAATAACAAACCAAAAAAACCATAACTGAACATCGTTGCCAATTCACCATTCTATGAAACGTGTGAAATCCCGTGATATCCAATACGTGCGATGACCCGCGCGACGCATCTCGAGTTGTAAAACCAAAGTCGTTTGAAACCCAACGCTAATGATAATCATGATGATAATAATAACAGCAAGATTAAATCGAGAAATAAAGAAGTGAGCAAACAAAAGGTAGGAGGTACAACATTAGTTACATATACTCATCCTGCTGTTTTTATTTCTACCCAAAAAGGGGAAAAACGAAAATTCATGTTATGCGTGTGTCTGAGCGGCAGCGTACAAACCGCCAGGATGTCCATGTTCATCTGACACCAAGGACACGGTATCGTCGCTTTCGGAAAACGCGTCGGCCACCTCTAACCTTTTGGAAGCGGGTTCGGTGGTGCCTATGCCGTGAGCATCGTGACCTTGCGGAAGAATGCCGTGTTTCTCTAACCATAGCTTGCGGAGAACATCATACAGGAAGCAGTACTGCGCTTCGGACTGTACCATGGAGCGTCTTTGCTGGCGGAGTTGATCGACCGTATCGTAGATGAGGTCGAGCTGCTGCTGCTGCTGCTGTTCCGGATGGTCGAGGTCAGTGAATGTACCGCTGTTGAGTTCACGCATCAGATGTTCCAGGCTGATAAAGGTCCCTGTGCGGCCAACGCCGGCGCTGCAGTGTATGATGCGAGGATAAGCGGCATTGTTGTGGTCTCGCGATAACTGCATGAGCTCCAGGAAGCTCTCCATATCGTCTAATGAAGGAACACCATAGTCAGGCCAGCGCGTGTACAGCAAGTGCCAGATTACGCGTGGCTCTGCCTCGCCTTCAACGTGCAGCAGCAGTCTTCGCTTCTCGATGGCGCCGTTGGCGACGTCTTCCCGCAAATCGTACGCGATACTTGCTTTCCAGCCATCGTTCCAGATGTCGTCTTCGTTCAGGATCCATACTGGGTCATCTGCGTTTTCCGGAAAGTATTGATGGCACTTGACGGCTCCGCCTTCCACCATGCTCGTGAGCTGTACTATGACTGCGGGCGAGGCTGTTTGTTCGGCAATCATTCGCCAAACGTATGTGAAGGACGGCAGGGTCGGCCCTTGCATGGCAATATATCGCAGGGGCGGCAATGATGCGTCGCGCAAAGGCGCCAGCGTTATTGTCGATGCATTCACGTAGTCGAACGCGTCATCGGCTACATTCAGTTTCACTCGGTTATGATTCCAGGGCTTGATATTGATGTATCGGTCCATGATGCCACGTATTGAACCATCCGTTTGCTTGAAAGAGCCCCATCTGTTGATATGGATATCTGGCTGAGCCCCTTGCGCGAGTCGATTGCGCTCGGCCCACGTGAGTTCCTGAAACTTGCTTTCAATATCTGAGGCGAGTTGAAACAGAGGAAGCAACGACTTAGTATACAATGACTCTTTGTGTGTCCTCTTTGGCGTCTCGGCGCAAAAAAGGAAGAAGATTTCCTTTCTTCATTTCTTTAACTGTTTTTGTTTCTTTCTTCTTTTTTTAAAAAAAGGAATATCACACACCTTGAACAGAATAATTCAAAAAGGCCGGCATAACAGGCCGGGAACGACCATGACCATTTGCAGACAATGTGCCATCCATTGCAGAGCGCGGAGCCACTCCATCCTTATTGAAGATGGCAACCATGGGTGAGCTTCTCGATCGAGCGACGGGCGATTGTGTCCTGGCGCGTTTGGCAGTCACTCGGAGCTTGAGGCTGTGCAAGGAAGAATGTTTCAGGAGAGGCTTTGACGACGTCTTTGGAGTCGCGACGTCGGACGCACTGTCAGCAAGCACAGCGCGTTCGTCAATGTCACTGCTTGTGCGCTGGAGAGACGTTTCGATGGCTGGAGGTTTCGGTTTACGTCGCAACCTTGGGATTTTGTCCATGTTGTAGCTATTTTATCGTGATTTGATTCCTGATATAGGTTGCGGTTTTTGGTCGGTGATAATCGATGAAGCCCGGACTCGGCTTGATTCAAGGACAAAAAGATCAAATAAAATGATGAAAATGAAAAGAAAAGGAGAAAGAAAGAAAGAATCTCTTGGAACGCAATTAACTTCGTCTCTTTCTGCGCCTTTTGTCTTCGCCACGGACCAGGTGGCACGTCGGAGATATATTAAGTCGTGGAAATCGGAAGCAAATATGCGAGCGAGCGACAGACTGAGCTGTGTCTGGAGATAGACGAGCAAGGAGAACAAGAGAAGAAGAGGAGTGCGACAAGAAGTAAAGAAAAAAAAAGTTAGTTCAAAAGGGGCACTAGAACGGATAATATTGAGTTGGACTTTTTCTCTTGCCAGCAGAGAGGTCCATATGCTGCTGCATCGGATGAATGGGGGGAATCGGACGGTTCAAGAAGACAGACAATATAACGTTGATGCGCCCGGCCGATGGGTGGGTCGCGCTAGTCCCGAACTCTAGTCAGTCGTCAATCACATCAAGTCACTCGACGTCAGTCACTCGACTCGGTCCGCGACGCGTTGGATCAAAATACCTGAGACACGGCGAGCCACCGCCACGTAATGGTCAAGGCTTCCATGGACCTGAGTCCATACGTCCCCAAGTCTTATAGGGTCAACTGATGCATCTCTGGTCACTCCGCATCGCATCGTTGTCATGCGGGCGCGCAATCATGTGAATGCTACCTGCCCAACTGCCAATACAGACGCCATGGTCCTCGAGACATCATCATCATCATCATCATTGTTGTTGCTGTTGTCGTCGGCCATTCCTTTCTTGGCATCTCGGCGGGGGGATCATACACATAGCCTGCAGATGACGTATGTCGCATGTTGCTATATTTAGTCGTCCTCGTGTCTCTGACTCCGTTTCTATGCACATGATTCATGCTTGCAGGCAACATGGGAAGTAGAGAGAAAAGGAAAAGGAAAAGGGGAAAATGAACGAACGGTGTGTAGGGTTTCTAAGGGATAGGTGATGGGATTTTGATATCAAAAAAATAGCCAATCCAACATCCAGTCAACAATCTCGTACTCTGGGACGGGCGTGGACGTGCCTGAGTCTCGTATCTATCCACGTATGCACGCATTATACACGCATCATAAAAAAATATAATACACTATTGACACAAATACCTAGCGGTGCTCTGGTCTGCAAAAAAAGGCCATTGTCTTGCCCTTTACCTACCATCCCGCGAACCCTCATCCTCTTACACGGCGGAGTAAACGCCTGTGATGTATTTGCCACATTCCACCTTTTGTTCCAGCGTGACCTTGCGACCCCGGCCACCCTCCCCAATACGAACCGTCTGCCTTGGCGTCAAGCAGAGACGATGCAATTCAACTTTTCTGTCCTTGTCAGCATCGCCGGAACCTCCGTCTAATGAGCCGATATAAGTCGGCGTGCATAGATTCGTCCGCTTGCCAGTTCCGAGTTGGTAGTGCTCGTTGCCGCCCCAGAAGAGGACATCGGCGCCCCAATTCGTCTCGTTCTCAGAGCCCGAGCTGGTCACGTTTGTTTTGGTAACATTGTCCATTACAGCAGCGCAGTGCGTGCTGCCGATGCTCAGCGCTTTCAGCTTGATTGGCATATTCTTGTTAGTCAATTCGTCAAACTCGAACATTGATGACAGAGCCTTGACCTTGGTAGGTCCTGACGAAACGTGAGTCCATTTGCCGGTTCCCAAAGTGCCCATGACACCCTGACCGCACGCCCACAGGTCGGAAATTGTCCTGGGCATTCGCTTGGCAGGAACCATGGCTCGCGACTCTGCGGCTGTTGTCGGCGCATCTGCATCGACGGTGAAAAAAGTGTTCACGCCGCCAGCAGCAATCGCTGTGACTTTGGGCACCATGCCCACCGCCGCGTAAAGCTTGTCGACAGATATCATCAGAGGAGCGGTAATGTACGGTAAGCTGCCGGCGGATTCAGAACCGAGCTGACCATATGTGTTGTCCCCAAAGGAAAAAATCCTGCCAAGCTTATCCAAAATGACTGAGTGATGATCTCCTGTAGCAATTGCCTTAGCCTCGAAGCCCTGCAAAGACTTGAGCTCGTGGGGTTGATCATAAGGCCCTTTGGGTCGAGTGTCCCACGTCAGCCCGGGGATACCCATCTGACCCCTCGAGGGAAACGACGTCGAGCTTGAAGCAGCGGCGAAAATCCGACCCTTGGACGTGAGAATAAGACAGTGCTCCAGGCCACTGCTGATATCGGTCACTTTTTCACCCCGGTACAGTCCAGCCGGGGTCAAGTTGCGGAAGCTGACAGCCTCGTCACCGCCAGCACTCCATAGAGACCATAAGCTGCTTTGCTGCTTCTGCTTTGCACCACTGTCCAAGTCCTCTTTGGAAGAGGGTAACGAGTACACGTTACCATTTCGTGACAGTGTAATGATGCGGTCCTTGGAGACCTGAAGCTTGACGAGATCCTTCCCCTTGAGGGTAGTTGCAGGCGTCGGGTCATCCTTTGAAAAGCCGAGGCCCCATTGGACCAGATTGCCCGTCTCATCAATCGCGGCGCCAAAGTTTTGGGTGAGTTTCAAATCTCGTAACAGCTGGTTGTCGAAGTCTGAGATGCGCCTGGGAAGCTTGATGTACTTTTCACTCGAATGAGGGTCGATGACTTTGCCTGTGTTGGACCCCCACGCGTAGACGCCTGGACGCTCCCAGCTAGTTTTGACCTGCAGGTGTTGGGAGCTGAGCACGTCGCGGTAGTCCTCTTTCGAAGCGGCTGGTTTACGAGCCTTTTCAAACTTGAGCTCAGTCGCTTTAGGAGACGGCGCAGGTTCCTCTGGTGTTGAGAAGCTCTGTTGAATGCGGGGATAGTAGTATGCTCCGGCAGCAGCAATGCCGAAAACGCCAGCATAGAGAGCTAATTGCGTAAAGCGACTGCCGCCTTGGCTCTGCGCGGGCTCCTGCTGGCTGTTAGAAGCATGACGTGTCCATTGAGGCTGAGAACGGCGAGCACGGCTCTGCGAACGAGACGACGACCACGTGAGGCTGCCGGCTCTTCGCGCGACCACTTTAGAAGAGTTCATCGTGACAAAGCTGGCTGTCTGGACTATTGGCTCTGGACGAACAGCTCCGGGGCCATGTGGCAGAATCTGAAACCAGAGGCTGCAGCCGACGATGAAGAGAAGAAGGCCCTGAACTTGCCTTGCGGCTGAATGAGCACGTTCTTTGAAGTCTTCTGGTTATCAGTCTGGGTGGAGTGTTGAGGTCATATGCGAGCGAGGATGCAGATGTACTTAAAAGTACCCGACCTGTCTGCCTGCCTGCCTGCCTGCAGACCAGACCGCAGTTAGACATGCATGTGGAGCTTTGGCCTTCTCGGCGAGCCAATGGCGCTGTGCTTGCCCCACGAACCGACTCACAATCTATTACAACATGAACGCCACGTGCCGGGTAAACGTTGGAGTTGGCTGGGAGGCATCGGTCCACGGAGTGCTTGCTTCCGACCGACTGATTCGGGTTCAGGGAGTTCAGGGACCCAGCCAATGCATAACCACAGGCGTGGCTTTTAGAGAGCTCACAGCTTCGTCACTTCCCGGAGCTTCACGCCCTCCGTCTCCCCCCCTTCGTCCCCTTTCCTCCTTTTCTTCTTCTTTTTTTTTTTACCATGTACGAGGATTCGTGGTACAGTTTTGTGCCCGATGTTGCGAAAAGGGCCACCGCTTCTACTCACCCGCAGGGCCATCGTCGCAAGGAGTCTTTGCTGCAGCAGTCAAATGTTGGTCTTCTATTTCTCTTTCTAGCCCTTTATCGTATACGAAGCTCGTCGCCGGCTCATGGGACCTGACATCGTGGCAGGGGGACGTGAAAAACGGAGCACCGGTCGGTCGATTAGACAATGTCTACGAAGAGCGACAATGTCCGGACTCGCCTCCAGAGCCTACACTTCCTCGTCGGGCTGCTTCATACTCGGATTTTTATCATGTTGTCCGAGCGCAGCTTGTCAAGGATGGCCAATTGAGACGAAAAAAGAAGCTCGGGAAGAAAAGCAGAAGTTGGGACGCTCTAGCACTTCAAGTGGAAGAATCCCACAACTCAATTTCTCGGTCTCCTGCCTTTCGTGAAGCTGAAATTGATGACGAGTTGCTGAAGGATGCGCAACAAGATTACATGTACGAGGCCGGTCCCCGACTTCTTCGATCTAAGGTTACGGAGGAACTTACTTGTCGTAGGCTTTATGAAGATCAACTCTCGTTAACCGAACGCCATCTTGATGGCCTGATCGACGACGCAAATGCTACACTGGCATTATTAAACTCCTTGTCAGACTCGTTTCAGTCCGTCGACACGCAGACATCGACCTTTCAAGCGCAATGCGAGGACCTGTTGGACGAGCGAAAGCGGCTCGAAAAACTTGCGGACGACGTGGGTACTGATTTATACTTCTATGTCTACCTTGACACCGCTACGCGACGTCTTAATGCTCCTGGAGCCAGTCGCCTCGTCGACGACGACGAGTTTGGCGAGATGGTCGAGAATCTTAACTCATGTGTTGGGTTCATGACGAAACACGTTAGTCCTCTTCACTCTCTTGAAGTCAACATCATTGTCGTTATTGTCATTGCTGTTGTTGTTGGATGTTGAAAGCCACGTATTGGCCCGATTAGCCCATGTTTCTCACACTCCGTTGCAGGATACCTATCGCGAACGTGACACCTACTTGGCTCGGTACAATGCATTGCTCACCAAAGCGCTTCACTTACTCGATCATGGATTTTCAACTCGTCTTGAAAAATGGTCAAGCGACATAGCGCGTCAACTTGCAGCAACTACATCAGACTCTGCTCGTCATGCTCTGGCCTACGGCAGGTTCGCTGAGATGATTACCGATTCGTACTCGTTGCTTCCTAACATCAAAAACGTTGTTCGGCACGTCTACGATCAGTATGGACGAGCTTTGGGCACGTCGTCGGAATCTTCTGTCTACAGTAGCTCTGCCACGAATATGTTCCGTACTTACTTCACTACCCGAGATCGAGATTTAAAAGTGATAACCCAACACGAGTTGGAAGAGTACCAGAAAGCTGTCAAGAGTATTTCGATTGAGACCGCATCTCGGAACTACGTGAAGCAGTCATTTGAAAAAATGTATAATGAGGACGGTCTATTTTTCAAGATTTTTGGTATAGAGCCGATGTGGAGCACGGCTCCCGACTCTGCCTTTCAAGCTCTCAAATCCATTAACACTACCATGGTTCACCCGGGTCATATTGCGCCATTAGGCAACAACATCCAGAATGTTCTACAATCTGCCAAACTGGAGTCAATTTGCAGCGTGGTGGGCTGGCTCGCCAATGAGTACTCAATATCAGATCACGATGAGGACGACTCACACTCGACGAGAAAACATCGAGAATATTCCGTGCGATTGCTTGTGGATCACCTTTGGCCTTTCACAGATGGCGCTTTTGAGGCCGAGATTGCAAAATCTATCACCAAAGCGGTTGTTCAGGATGCGGATTTGAAAATCGGACCCGTAGTGGACGGAATGGCCTCGTCTAATGCCCATCCGCTGGTTACTACGGCCATTGACTTGTTGTCAAAGTTTGATCAAGCTATGCCAAAGGAGCGCTCTGTGAGTTTTTGTCAAAGCTTTTTGCCGGCGATGACGTTTTTTTGCCAGAGAAAGCTAATCCCTCTTCTCCGCAGTCAAAAAATAGCTCGGTAGTGTTCAAAATTGTAAGAGAAACGATACAGGTTCTGCAAAAGGCTGAATCCAGGATACGCCACCTCAAGACCGCAGCAGATCCGGACCTATTCATGGTTAAAAACCTGCTCATCGTCAAGAACGAGCTGGTTTCTCTCGAAATTGGCGATATCCGCAGTCACCCGCAAGCAATGCAACACTTTGGCCAGATCTGGGATACTTTAAGTCCGGCAAATTGGTTGAGTTTCTTTGGCAGCATACTCGGCGGATCTTTGTGGTCTCGCGGAGCTCCCTCGGTGACTGCCAAAACTCTGACGGAGGAGGACATGAGTGAACAATTGGACGAACTGCTCCGCCAGTCCATTTACTCATTTACCGAACGTTGGGCAACGCTCATTAACGATTCCCAGAATCGCAAAGTCGGTGTCAAGCCTATTGCCAAGGTCGAAGCTGAGCTTGAGTCTATTCTGGAAACGGCCTTCAGCAATCAACCCGAAGTGATTTCCAAGCTCAAGGAGGCTATTCAGCTGAATGCACAGGCTCAGACGGATGCCAAGGATGAGAAGAGGGGGGCGAAGCGATACTGAGCGGGACTTGGGGGGAGGGTTCCAAGACCTTTTTTATTCATATTATTTTTTCGAGCAGAATAGTCATGATATCAAAGTGCTTGTGGCGTGGTTTCCGAAGTCATTTCATGGTCCGATGGCAGTGGCAGTGGCAATTCCAAGTCCGGTTTCATGCAAATGCGCAGCTGGCTGGATGATGCAAGCGAGTGTTGGTAGCGAACGAGGTAGATGCGAGTTGAGCTGACATGTCTGACGCTGGACATGTCCATTTGAGCCGTGCATCTGAGCTTTTTTGAATCCATGTTTTTGTTTTTATTTTGTGTTATATATACATACATATGTACAGGTGTACATGTACAACGAGAGAATTCTCAAAATGCTTATCTCCGCTATGTCCTGGATTGATCAGGGACCAGAGGGGTGATCAGGGCACACACGGCACAAAGCATTGATGGGTCCCACTTTTCATTCCCTCGGACCGTCAAGCACGACATCGGGAGCTTGAACTGGGCCATTGCAATTGGCTGCAACCTGGATGCGAACGAGAGGCGTTGTTGGTTCCTTATCGTCCGCCGGCGAAAAGAAAAAAGTATCGTGTCGCCTTTCTCTTCTTTCTGTCTTTCTCCTCGCCATTTCTGCCTCGGCATCCTCCGTTTTGTCTCTGTCACTGTCCGAATTGGACCAGCGTGGTGTCTGTGTCTGCTGAAGACGCGTCTGGCTCCAATTGGGTCAGTCTGCTGGCCTTTGTCTCTCCATCTCTTCCGTCGTCTTGTGCCGATAAGAGCCGCTTCCCAACCACAAACATAAACACCACAACTACAAATGGCGGCTGTCGAAATTGAAGAGATTCAGGGCGACGGCCTGCAGACGGCCAGGGACCTATTCTCCGGAGCCATGGGAGGAATTGCTCAGGTCTTGATTGGTACGTGCGAGCGACCCCAGAGCAACCTTTGAGGGAGAGCTTATCCAATGAAGTCCTGACAACCTGGCAGGCCAACCGTTCGACATTGTCAAGGTCCGCTTGCAGACCACGACGCAATACTCGGGAGCTCTGCAGGCCGCCACATCCATCTACAAGACCGAAGGACCCCTCGCGTTCTACAAAGGAACTCTCACGCCGCTGCTCGGCATCGGCGCCTGTGTCTCGATCCAGTTTGGCGCCTTCCACGCCGCACGACGATGGTTCGAGGCCCGCAACGCAGCTCGCCCGGGCTCCTCGACATTGCCCAATCCTTCAGACCTCACCTACGGCCAGTACTTCGCGGCCGGTGCCTTTGCTGGCGTCTCCAACGCCGCGCTGTCCACCCCCATCGAGCACATCCGTATCCGTCTTCAGAGCCAACCCCACGGCGACGCGCGCCTCTACAACGGACCCCTCGACTGCGTCCGCAAGCTGAGCGCGCACCAGGGCCTCCTCCGCGGCATCTACCGCGGCTCCGCCGTCACCATCTACCGCGAGGCCAGCGCCTACGGCGCCTGGTTCACCGCCTTTGAGTACATGATGAACGCCGACGCCGCCCGCAACCACATCCAGCGGAAAGATGTTCCCGCCTGGAAAATCGCCCTGTACGGAGGTCTCGCCGGCGAGGCCCTCTGGCTGGCCAGCTACCCCTTTGACGTCATCAAGAGCAAGATGCAGACGGACGGGTTCGGTCCCCAGCAAAAGTATCCTTCGATGCGCAGCTGCTTCGCCGCCACGTGGCGCGCCGATGGTATGCGAGGTTTCTGGAAGGGCATTTGGCCTACCTTGTTCCGTGCCATGCCTGTTAGTGCTGGTACGTTTGCGGTTGTGGAAATGACCATGAGAGCAATTAGCTAGAAGAGGGGATTGCTCCTCTCCTCGCCTTCCTCTCTTGTCTTTTATACCTTCCTCCTTGATCTTCTATTTCAAGCAAAATGAGGAGGCTACCCAAGAAAGAATCATTTTTCTTTTCTTTTTTTTTTTTTTTGAAAAAAAAAAAAAAAAAGCAGAAGAAAGAAAAAGGAAGAAAGCAACCAAAATTTCGTTTTTGTTCCCATGCCGGCGTTCCAGTATCATATCAATTAAAGGATAAGACAGAGCGAGCGTTTTTTTTCCCCTCAGGACAGAGAAAGTTCGGGACACAGGAGCTTTTCCTTTCCCTTAATACTCTTACTGTGCTTCGCAATTCGTTTTATTTATTTATATTTTTATATTTTTATCATTTACATGTGTTCGAGTGAGCAGGCTAGAGTTGTGTCTTGGAGGACCGTGGGGGGAATACTCCAGTTGAGAGATAGACTGGCTGTCTGAGACAGTCACTTGCAGCTTGGATGTGGGTTACTGCGCGATTGATTTTTCATGTTTGTCCCTTTCTTTTCCATGGCCTTTCGTGTTGTGGAGAGATGGGTGAGTGAGTATCTTTTCTCGTTTTAGAGTTCATCTCATCATAGGCATGCGAATGGGCAGCAGTAGATGGGTATATTTGTACATAAAGAAATCTAACTGATCATCCTACGTGACCACCTTGGCTCATGCTACCATCCAATGTTCTCATTGTTCTCTACGCGGCGCTGCAAAATATACCTGGCATTAATGGGGGTCAGAGCCTCCAACTTCAGCTCATTCAGCACTTTACGCGCCTCATCATTGTTCGTGAACGCTCTGTCGCTGGCTCGTTTCAGCGTCAGCGACGGCTCAGTCGCACCACTGCCGTCACCATTTGCGTCTGCGATGTCCGCTGCAGTCGTCTCGGTCGGTAAGTTGAGCAATTGCAATCCCTCGCGTAGCGATTCCAAGGCCGAAGCGCCGCCAGGAAGGAATCGTTCAACGAGGGAGAAGATAGCCCCACAATCATGGGCAAATTGCGCGGCTCCAAGCGTTGTAAACGATTGTTTTAACAGGATCCCATTCCAAAGGAGATCCTGGAGTTTGCCTAGGGCCTGATGCCAGATGCGGCGAAAGGCAGCTGTTGATAGAGCCTTGGCAAGAAATTCGAAATCACGTTGCAAAACACGCAATGGCTCATCGAGTTCAGATGTGACTGATGCATGGAATGGATCGTCTACAAAGGAGATAATGTGTTAACGCGAGAGCCAGGCATGTTTCGTACACCATAGCGCGTAACGACGAAAACGGACAACTCACCAAGTATGGCAGACTCTCCAACTGTCGTCCATTGCACGCTGTTTATGTAGTTTCGAAAAGCCTTGGAATGGGCGTCTGCTAACGCGCTGATGAGAAGTTGTTCGGCTGCTTGACGACGGGACGAGTACGCAGATACTGTTTCGTCAAAGATGCCGCCATCATTGCTCCCGTCGCTGAATGCACCAGGTATACGGCCCTGAATGCCATGTGAGTCGATGCCACTTGCGGCACTGCTGCGCTTACTTCGCTGGGCGTCGCGAGCTTGAAGTTCTTCCCATAAGACGACGAAGAACTATTTTGTTTTTAATCAATCATCTTGCTCAGCATGACGACAAAAGAAACAAAAGAAGGAGAGGACAGTCTTACAGTTTCGTCACTCCAATCGGTCAACGCATTGGCTACGTGATCTGCACTACCAATCACCTTGCACAACGTCTCTAACGACCCTGTTCCTTCCAAGGCCACCATTTGCTCTTTCGTGGCGCCGTGGAGAGTCCGCCCCAGAGTTGATGTGATGGACTGGTAGGCTTCAAGTGATCCACGCAGTCGGTCATGGTATCCGTCCAAAATATCAAGCTGAACATCTGTGAGAAATTTGATCTTATGTCTCAGCTTGCGCAAACGAGCGTATTTTACTGTGACGGTTCTCAACAGATCGGTCACTCGTACAGCGGCATACGTTGGCTTCATCTTTCCATCAATGGCATAGTCGTAATCGAGTTTTCGCCCATCGGGCGATTCCAGTATTTGTCCGAAACGCTCCAGTGCCATTGCTCTTTCTACCTTGAACCATGTGTCAAAATGGTCGTCCAAGACCTCACCAGCTAGACCAACCCACCCTTGGTCTCCGTCACCTCCATCGTAGCCGAAGCGTGAGCGGATTTCCTCATCGAATGCCATCAACTGAGACATAAAGTTGCTCAGGAAGGCTGGGTTGTTTATTGTCTCCTCAGACACGGCACGAACCTTTTCCCTCACCACAGGCAACATTGAGTTGATTAGGGCACACACCGGGTCAAGATAGACCGATTGCTCCATCATACATTCATCATTGAATTTGGCTGCCAGCATATGACCCAGGTTATCGCGAAAGAAGTTTTCCCATTTCTCAATAGTAGTCAGAAACCAGGGGAAGCAGTGCGTTCCCACTGACTGAGGGCTGCTGGTAGGTTTGTCGCTCAAAAAGTGGAATCGAAACTCGGAGACAAATATAGCTGTCATGACGTCAAATGCGAGCAAGGGCATGGTGGTATTGCTGTGGACGATCTCAGGTATCTGCAGATCAACAAGCTTCTCAAAACATGCAAGCCATTCATCGTCCATCTCCGTCTGGGGGGCGACCTTTGGCCAGTGTCTCTTGGTGAGAATTGCGTCGAGATCGGCTGACCATCTTTTCCCCATCTCATCCCGAAGAGACTTGGTCGCATTTTCGACATAATCGACCACATGAAGCGACTCGTTGCCTGGTAGAGTCCTCAGCCTGAGCGATAATTCCTTCAGTTTCGTATATGGTTCGAGGGCGGTTTTCGGGCTTCCAGAAAAGTTGGATCGAGCTTCGTGACGGAGCTGCTCCACATCGTTGAGCAGCACGAGGTATTTATGCGCCAATTTTACGCTTTGAAGCTTCTTCATGGGCTGTTGAAGTCGAGCGATTGCGTCGTCGGCGGCGTTGGAGGTAGACATGGTCTGAACACGTATATCAATGCTTTCCTGCAACTGGTTAAAATCACCAATCTGCTTTTGTAGCGATTCGTTGCAGTCATCGGTGTTGCGACGGGCTTGGTCGAGTTGTCTGACGGCGTCATCCAGCTGGGATTGGAGCTGGTTTCGCTGAGTTTCCACATTGGCCAGCAGATCGTTGAGATTGTTCAGATCAGCAGCGGTCTGCAGTTGGTCGTCCAGGTAGTCCTCCACACGTATATCGAGGGATTGCTCCGAGCCAGTTGGAGGGAGTGCCATTGCGATCAGTCAGGTGGCGGCTCAAGATGATTTGGTGATGGGCAAGACTGAGGTTGCCATGTGGGATCATCTACACTGTACGGCGTAGAGTAGCCAGTGGCCTCCTTATCGATAGCCCCTCCGCATGTGTGTTGATGGGTTACCATTACCCGTCCTACCTGCCAGCAATGGAATCAACGCGCCTGCAAACGCGCCTGCAAGTATTATAGTGTATTTTACTACAGTGTATCTATAGTATATTTTGCTATAGTGCGTTCTAGGGCACCTGCTGCTGTGCGTTTATGTGCTCCTATACATGAAGGCACGACCACGAGCGACCCACTCACTTGTGTGTGTGTAAAATATAAAATACCAGAATTCTATGTTATCGGGCAAGCAGACATCACTTGGCCTGACAGTGGGCTAAACAAAGGCTCCAGTGTCATGCCAGCCTTGGGAACAATATTCATCGCCCAAGCCCTAGAGTTTCTGTCTCTATAACAACATAATTAGCAACAACTAAAAAACGTGAGGGACTGGCCACAACTCAAAATGCAGAAAATGTAACATCCTGCCTGTCGAGTCTTTGATCCAGCTTTTCAACTTTTTGATGCATCTGATCAACCTTTTGGTCTATCTGATCAACCTTTTGGTCTAATATATGGACAGTTTGGTCGAGCCTAACAAAATTTCCGGACAGCAGAGTAATCTATTCCATCATAGTATCCATCTTGCGGCATGTAGTAGCACTGGCGTTGATGTCGGGAAGCATTCGAACATTCTCATCGACCATTTTCATGGCGCAATCCATTGCTGTAAAGTCAGGCAGGTCTGATTCCATGATTGCAACTATATTATGTTGTATCGAGGTATCTCTTGCTTCGCAATAATTCCCTGGATGGACGAAGAGAGCAGACAGATGAAAATAACAGAGAGCTGAAGAGAACAGAGAGATGAAGAGAGCACGGGATGAAGAGAGCAGAGAATCGAGAGCGGATTTTTTAAAAACACTATAGCAGAATGCACTGTTGGGTGCACCGCGGTTATAGAGGTGACTAAACACACGCAAACATGAAATAAACTTCTATATAGAAAAGTAGGTACATATGTAAGTACTTTATCTATCCGTTTTGGGTCAAGTTGCTGCTGTGCGTTTATGTGCTCTTGGTCAAGCATCTCACTTGAGAGTTCAGACGAACCATGCATTTCGGAGAAAAAAAAAACATGATATATGGGATCCGCAGGCTGGGGAAAAGCCATCCTCGCATATCATTCAGGCAAGGTACCGGACATTCTGGCCCCACTTTTGGCGCGCAGACGTCGTCATCCGGAGCTCGGCCGCGTTGCCTAGTCGACCCACGTATGTAAATAGAAAAAGTACGTGGCTGGGCCAACCACGACAGCAGTCAGGCCGCGCAAAACCAACCCGACTTGGTTTTTGACGCCTTGAAATACAGATGGCTGGTGGTCAACTTACTTGACTGGGTCGTCGGAATCCCGCCGTACGCAGTGCTTGCCTTTCTTTACCAACCATTGTCTTCCCCCCCCCTTCTTCCGAAACATCCTCACCTCACACCCAAAGAAACGAGTCCTCGAAAGTGTATCCACCCTCTCTTGTGACCTGAGTCGATTCTAAGTCGGGAAAGGGCCTTGAAATAAGGGGAAAAAGAGGCACACACACACATTCCTGTTGGCCTTTTCCAGCTCCCTTCTTCTTCATTCCTCCCCCATTGAGTTCTGGTCCACTCTAGATCTGCTAACTACTTACCTACGCTCCCATTGTATCTACTCACTTTGCAGTGTTCGGAATCCTAAGAGACCCTCATCCCGCGACTACATTCCAGACTGTTCTGAGACCCCACGCTCGGGTTGTCTGATCCGAGAGATCCTCCAGGGAAAACACAGAGACCGTACCACCCTTTGAGCCGATTTCGAGTAGACGGAAGAACTGGCACAGTCTTGGGCAGGGTTGGCATTCCACGGGCTGTCACGAATAAACGAAAGCGATCACCGTCGCGCAAGCTGTCCCGAGACCATTCTGGCGGCGTGACATTGGAGAATTCAAGAGGACCATAATAGTTCAGGGTCCAGCGCCAAACTAGTTTGCGACACCAGCGAAGGACGGGTCCGTACTTCGACGCGAGCTGTTCGTGGTCGCATAGGAAAAAAGAACACGAGCGCACATTTGATCTCGCGCCCTCGGGGCATTTTTCAAACCGAGTGTCGCGCAGACCGAAGACGACGGTGGCGGCGTTTTGTCTTGGCCTTGATACGAAAAACGAAAAAAACCGAAAAAAAAAAATACACCCCAAACAAACAAAGACAACAACCCCAACGCTCTAGTACATGGCGAACCAAACTAGCAGCAGTAGCAGCAGCAGTGCTTCGGGTCAAAACATGGCGCCATTTCAACGAGGCTGGCAACGGTTCATACCGTTTTTGGGCTACCATCACGTGTTGATGATATTAATAGCCATTTCCATTATCCTGCTCTCGTTGCTGTTAGCCGGCTGTTCATCATCATCGCCTATGATACCAGACATCTTCCTCCTGTCGCTGTACTATCAGAAATACCAGCCTTTGCCCGATACGGCACAAGTTGATTACAACGGCTATACTGCCATTGCCAACATCGCGGGTGGTGCGAGCCTTCAAGCCCGGGTTGGCTATTTTGGCATATGTGTTAATCCCGACGGAGGTTCATGGCTGTGCAGTAACAATGCCACCGCTTTGGCCAGGGAGGTCTCTGTCGACCAAGATCCTCTGAATTTGATCTGGATGGCAGGTCAATTTAAAGACATGATTGTCTTTCCCTACCTGATGTAAGTTGAGACACCCCCTCCCCACCTTTGAACTCCGAACGTCACATTTCGGGTTTAGTTTTTCATGGTCCTATTCGAATATTTATTAATATATTGCAACGCGTAGCATTATTGCCATTATCTTCGCCTTCATCTGCCTGCTTCTTCTGGCCACCTTTCCAGGCTGGCACGAGGAAGAAGATTCCGAAGGTTCCGAGCGCGAAGTAAAGCCTTTCCCTTCCCGAGCCGTCTCCCAAACCGCTCTGGCCATCATTTTCATCGCCTCCATCTTCATCTTGGTCTCTGTCTTGTGGCAACACACGGCATCGGTAGCCGCATCCGTCATAGCCCAAGATTTCGGCAACGGATCCGTCAAGAGCGGCGTGGGCACCAGCGCCATGGTCCTGGGCTGGTTCTCATTCACACTGCTCATTATCGTAACGATTGGCCTGCTCGTCATGATCTTGAGTATACGTGTCTTGAATCAAATGATGCGCGACTAATTAAAAAGCGTCGTGTGTTTATTTTTTATTGCTCTGCTTTGCTCTGCACGCATGAAGTTTTTTATTTTATTTTTCTTCTCTCCATTTTTTCTGCATTTTCCTTGCTCTTTTACCCCCTTTTTTGCAAGGAGTGTACATGCTGTGCGTCATGAGCATAAAAAGATTCCCCCCACGGTTGGGCATGCATGATGGGATGAAGAACCAAAAAAAAAAGATGTTTGGAATATTTTAGAGGACGATGCCTGCATCAGCATCGGAGTTACTGGGGCGTTTTTTTTTCTTTCTATGTTTCTTTTCTTTTTGGCATAGTTGAAACACACACACACACACACACACACATATCTTTCTATCGGCCTGACCTAATCACCTCTCGACATCAATGGACGGCCGCACTTTTTGTTCATATTTTCTGGTCACTTTTTTTTCTTCGAAGTTTTTCCATGTTCTGCTGGTCTTTTAGGACATGATTTGGGATTGTGGAGGATGGTATGACGCTTGGTTGGGGGCAAGAGGGAGAACTGGAATATTGACGTGACGGACCTGTCATGTCAATACACGACATGCATGATCATGTATGAAATGAGAAACAGATATGGGGAATGACGGGGGGAACTCATGTATTGATGGGGCAAATGAAGAGATAACTTGAAGAATGAATGAATTACCACGCTGATATCAAATTAATACCTCGTTGAGAAGTCGTCTTTTTTTTTTTTTTTTTTTTTTTTTTGCCAAGAATACTTGATGGTTTTTTCATTAACACATTGAATGTAATAAAATGGATACGCACGAAGCGTGCTGCTCTGGTACTTGGCTGGTTTTGGAGAAATACGGTTTACTTGCATGATTGGTTTTTATAACGAGTGAAAATGATGATTCTATTCTGTATTGATACCTCTAATGCCCGATCGCCTTGTGAAAAAAAGAAAAAGAAAAAAATAATTCTTTGCTAGTATGTAGCTTGTGCAGCTATATTCTGCCCAATCAAAACGCCAATAATGCATAAGACATACACATGGGATGCATGCTACTTTAATCGCTTACCATGCATATGAACTTACTGTTCATGATGCAGGTGCATCGCTTGGGATGATATCCACAGAGAAAGGAGGACAGAGATGGGGGTATCGTGCCCACACCACGGAAAAGAAATTGAGAAACAGGCTGAGATCAAGTCTTCGTCTTCAATTTAAAAGGATGAGCTTCAGTGTTGAGAACCCACTCATCCAGACTTATCAGACTGGGCTCGGAGAACAGCAAGTAGTAGTACTTGAGAGTTTCGGCTAGCCAGAAACTCTCCATCTGGTCAAGAGGTTCGGGTTCTTGGGTGAGGACATTGGCAATTGCGCTGTTGGCTGATGAAGTCCTTGTGGCGTTAATGGTTGCTTCGAACATGGTCCAGCCCTTTTCCATCCAGCTCGCATCACCGGTGATTCGATACATATACCATACCGACTCTATTGCTTCGGGCCTGTTTGAAAGAAGGGTCAGCAAAATTGCACTGCTCAATTACGGAGTGAGTTGAGCGATTCCAGCATACCGAAGAATGTACTTCTTAAAACCAATTGTGGTATAACCCCGTGGCACACCCTCCTTAATGAGCTCTTGTACAAACTCCTTGTGACTAAGAGGCTTACGAGGCCATTGGTCGTGGCGGGGTTTCAAATCTGAAACTTTTGATGACCGACGGCGCGAATGGTAGTCTTCTTTGAGGATTGGCAGCTCAAAGTTCGTCTCAGGAGTATGTTCGTCGCGTGCTTGGGACCTACCATCGCCGCCATCTAGCACCTTCTCCTCAGCCACTATGTCTACTACATCTTCACCAAAGGGAAGACTAGGATCAGGATCTGACAGCGCAACAGGCAAGACTCCGCGCTTTGCCAAAGTCTTGACCTTCCCCTCAGCGTTGTGTTTAACGGCGAGCGCTTCATTTTCGCCTTCAACTGTACTGGCACCTCGGAGTCTACCAGGCGTTACCATGTCTTCCCTTTGTGACTCAGCTTCTTCTTCTTCTTCTTCTTCTTCTTCTTCTTCTTCTTCTTCTTCTTCTTGTTGTTGTTTTTTTTGCGCTATTTCCCAATTCCTGACTTGCTCATCACGGCTGGCAAAGAATGGATCAACCTCCTGCCCCCAAAGCGTCTCATTGAAGCTGCACTTTTCAAACGTAGGACACGAAACTAGACGTGCACTTTCCGGCATGATGCCACTTGCAGTGGACTGGTAAGCCCAGACACAACCATTGGTGAGTTTCTCGGCATACTTGAGGTCTTTTTCGCGACCAAACAGCTTTCCTCCAAGAGCATACATGCCACCAATGAAGCATGTCAAGTGTGTTACCTCGTACTCGACGTCGGGTGCAACGTCTCCGTCCCCATGAATCTTAACCTTGGCCGGGAAAATAATGTCCCAATCACCAGGAATCATGGGCCGATACAAAAGGTTCTTATTGATACTGTCAACTGTATCTTCATATAGCTTTTGGTATTTTTTTTCTCTGCCGCCGAGAAGAAGATATTCTTTGCCAAAGTATTCGTAGGCTGAATCTTGTCCACCACCCATGTGGTATTCTTGGGAGGACTTGTCCACTAGCGCAAATCTGGGTGAAGCACATTGGGCTTCCTCATAATTGTCGTCTTCGAGTTCTTTTGGAGCTGCATCTTTATTGCCGTCTCCAAGTCCTTTTAGAGCTGCAGATTTGGCCTCTGCATTGTTCCCTTCGAAGGAAGATAAGGAATCCTCTCCGCTCGTTTGGGAACTAGTTTCCGCATCACCACCCGAGTCCCCCAATTTGCCCGCAGATTCCAATTGGTTCCTGGAAGGTTGCCTCTTGAGTTTTTGTTCGATTGTGGCATCTGTGTTGCATCCTGATACATTAAACTCGTGGGGAAATAGTCCAGGCATTGATGTACCGTTCCGTTGCACGTCAATGAGCGCGTTTGTGATGCGATCAATGGCGTCATAATACTTGTGCTGGCCCGTGAGTTGCGCAAGGCGAGTAAACTCCATTGACAGAGTGGCGAGTTCAGCCATGCCGGCTTTGCCAGCTCGATGAGGTCGTGCTGTGTCCCGAGGTCGCCAGTTGTAGTACAGAACAGGCATTCTGTTCGGCGTGTCGAAAATACCCATTAAAATCTCGGCCAGCTCGACTGCTTTATCTAAAAGAAAAGAGTATCGTCCAGATGCACCACCACTGACGTCATAGGCCGCTATTAAGCCTCCGAGATATCGGATGGTCGTCTCAAAGACAGGAATCTGGGACCGACGCGTGTAAGTGAAGTCGATGGCTCTCGCCGCTGTGGCTGCTTCGTCGAATTCGTCCTTTAAACCGGCAATCCACAATGTATCTAGGGAGTCGACTAGTGTTGCGGCCCAACCGCAGAAAGGATCGCGAGAACGATTCGAAACTGGGCTTAGCTCGTCATGCAACCAGGCATACTGCTTGTAGCTCGCCCACGATCGTTGAATCTCCTCCTTGACCCTTGCCTGTCTTTGGAGACGTTTCTGCTTTGGTCCTTTGGCCTCGGAGGGAAATGTGTGCTGGATTCTTGGAATATCTTTGGCGGGACCAGCTGGAAGAGTGATGATGGACTCCTTAGGCAATGGGTAGTGCTCCTTGGGCTTCGTCCAAAACAATTTCGTGGGAGCAGCACTCGGCAGCTCCAGGTCATCACCTGTTGGCTTTCGTGGGCGAGTATCGTCTGTTTGACCAAGTGACTTCTCTGTTGGACCGAGGGGCTTCTCTGCTGGACCACGAGGCTTCTCTGTTGGACCGAGGGGCTTCCCTTCTGGACCGAGGGGCTTCTCTGCTGGACCGAGGGGCTTCTCTGTCTCATCTTGCAATATGGACTCCATCCCAGCACGATTCTTGTCACGGATCCTTGCTGACGACTCTCCCACGACAGAGTTGCCAGGTTTTTTGACATTTGGCAACGGTACCTCGGCCGGTCGCTGCGGCGCTTTCAACGCAACAGGCCTCGGCTGTTGAGCATCCCATGAATTTTGAGAGGTTCGATACAGTAAAAAGAGAATGGCCAGCGCCACGATCAGAACCAGTCTATGCCGCTTCCTCAGCATCTTGAGCCAGCGAAAGCAATCAGCACTGCGCGGGGGAAATTATAAAAGCCGTAGTTTCGAAAACGAAACCAAGGTCCAGATGCAGCCGACTTGTGAGCCCGGTGACGGTGGCGCCGAGCATGCAAAAGTCGAATAGTGCGTGCGGTTGCTGGACAATCCCATAAGGCAAATAATCAAATAATACAATACAGATAATGTTTAGGAAGAAAGAAAGCCCAGCAAAAGCCAAAAAAAAAATTGACGCAAATCTTGGAAACTCAAGCCGGCCACGGGCAAAAAAGCAAAAGCGACTTTGCAAGTTGGCAACAGGATCGCCAAGCGCAGGCAAGTGTGGGGCGCGACCAACTCGAAATGCAACTCGACAAGTCGCGAGCAAGGCAAAGCAAAGCAACGCAAAGGATATATCGACTAATTGTCGCCAGCCAACTGACCGGCATAGAAAAGAAGATGATGGTGATGATGATGATGATGACGAGGCAAAGAAGCCATCTATGATTCTAGTCTGGTCGGGTCCGGTCTGTCACGGCTAGTCCGGGGAAGCGCCTGTGGGATGAAGCAGGCAAGAGGCACCAGGCAGACATTTTGTATGATTGGACAATTGATCCTTCGACAAGCGCACATGTAATCAGACGAGTCTGGGTTTGCGCCCCAATGGGAGTGTTACTATTTGGACGACACCTTTCTTTTTATCCAGGCAGAGCTACAGTCGGATCAGGTTTAGCGTAGTATTTGCAGAGAGTTATCTGCATACAGACATAATATAATTTACATCAAGCACGTATAAGCAGTATGAAGGATATGAAATAGAGATACTTACTAATAAAGAGACTTAAAAGAAGAGCTTTATAGTTCATTATTTTGCTCGACTCCTTTTCTCATGTAGGCAACGCTTAAAAAGGGGGTGAGTGGCAACGAGAAACGAGGAAAAGCGGGTCGCTGCCCGGATAGCGAGCGACTTCGCCCAATGGATTGACCCTTGGCGCATGTCTGACCACAGGGAAGCATGATATTATGTTGTCTTGGCTTGTCCCAGTCTTGGGCGTAAATACTGGAGCAGCAGGCAGCAGGCAGCCCTTGTTCAGCCCATCGTGTTTTAGATGAGTGGATGGATGACCATAGATGGACAACGAACGAAACGCCCAGACAATCGTGTGTGGATGGTGGTGAGTTTGAATTTAGCTTCCAACGTTGCATCGGTTTCATACATCACATCAGACACAGCTGACTACTCGACTACCCAAACAAGCTCAAGACGTCTTACTTTACTATAAAAAAAATCCAGATTGATCATAACACCGTCATTATCCCACCACTGAATGTATCGCCGCACGCAAGCCCAACACAATAAACGATACACCAGTCATGAATGCGCTGCTTTGCTTTTCCGTCTTTTCCTTTTCCTTTGTTTACCCGTCCTTTGCTCTCTATTAATGCAACGACTCATTATTTTTAAAAATATGCCTAGCCAAAAAAAAAAAAAAAAAAAAAAAAAAAAAAAAAAAAAAAAAAAAAAAGAGAGAGAGAGAGACTCCACCTCAAACGCCTGCTTGGTTGCTCTATGTCGTCATCATATTCATTTAATCACGATGCTCCAATACATGGATGCTGTGACGCAAGAAAACCAGTCGTCTGAAGACCAGTCGCCTCGGCCGTCCAGTCGGCATTCTCCGCCATCACTTTGAGATGTTCTTCTTGTATACTTTGCCTCATAGCCGGCTAGGAAATGCATCTTCAAGAAGAAACTTTGTACGCATCCTTGATTTTGGTGTACAGCTCCGTGTCGTAAAAGTTATAGTTGGGGTCAAGTTCACAGAAAGGGTGTTGCGAGAGGAGTACGTCGGCTGTAGGTCGATCGAGTGGATTACTAAACCTATTGTTAGCATGCCGATTGGCAAAATAGCGCAGTCTGATTTTTACGCGAGGAAAATATACAAACTTGATGACAAGGGGAAACAGAGAGGAAGAATGAAGAAGAAAAAGGAGAGCAGCAACGTACACTGAGAAGCAGTCTGACATGAACGCCACAGCTACTGGCGCGATTGTCTCCTCAACGTCCTCCGGTATGGGGGGCGTTTCTCCATTCGCAATCTTGTAGATGGCTCCTACAGCCTCCTCTTTACTCCATGGCCTTCGCCCTGCAAACATTTCCAACACGACGCATCCGAGACTCCAAATGTCCACCTTGGCACTATATCCTTCTGCTTCCGACCGAATCACTTCGGGGGCCATCCAGAATACGGAACCCTGCATTGAGTTGCTCTTATCATTGCCATAGATATTGTCCGTCTTCTTGGAGATGCCAAAATCGCTTATCTTGCAGGTGCCGTCTAGATCGAGCAAGATATTGTCGGCCTTGAGATCTCTGTGCAAAATTCCTTCTCGATGGAGGTACGCTAATCCAGATAATGTTTGACGAGTCAACGACGAAACAACCGACTCTTCGAATTTGCCATGCTTCCGCAGACATGAACCAATGCTTCCACCCGAAATGTACTCCAAGAAAATGCTGATGCTCGTCTCTTTGCGTTCACAGCCCAGGTACTGTACAATGTTGTCGTGATCCAAATGTTGCATTGTGTCGATTTCTTGGTCCAGCGCCGCCACCATTTCTCGCATCTTTGACTTGTCTCCCCCAGCAGCCTTGGCATTGACCTCCACCTCTTTGACGGCCAAAAAGTCTCCCGTAGTGGCGTTCATACCTAAATAGACACGACCATAGGTACCTTTTCCAATAAGCTGACCTTTAAACCATCGAAATGTCGTCTGTCTCTTGGGTAATGTGTCTTGAGGGATTTCGGGTACCATCATGCTACCGCGTTGATCAGGTCGAATTTGCACAATGTTGGCGTTGAACATTTTGGTACTTTTACGGCGCAAGAGGTTGGATTGCGACTTATTATCCGTGGGTTGCGAAACGTCCGTAAAACGCTTGTTTGCCTCGTGTGCTCCTCGGGCAACTTCTCGAATAGATTTCATGCGACCTAGTCCACCTGCACGACGTATACTTCTTTGCGCTACAGCTTGACCAGAGGATGTCCGTTCCGTGGCTTTCAAAGTAGACTCATCAGAGCCTAATGTGTCCCCATCATTGTACACTGACGGCTGCCGCGAAGGCGGAGCTGCCGCAGGGATATCACAGGACTGAGGACCAACGCTAGCTGCTGAATTGGACCTTTTTCGGGAATCATTAGAATTTTCTGCAGGCTCACCACCTGCACTATCCTCAAGCACAGGCTCATCGAGATCGAGGTTCGGGAAGAAGTCATCCAAGTTGTCAAGCAAGTCATCAGTTGGAGGCCGATTGGCCCACACATCCTTTTCTATAAATGACTTTCGCCGATTGATTTGGCTTTCCTTGTCCTCCGAATCCTGAGCATCACTCCCGGTCGCTCCAGCTGTCCTTCGAGTTCGTGCGCCCCCGTCGGTGCTGCTCTCTGCAGTGCCGATGCTCGTGAGTGACTGAGGCGATTGGAACGATACGGACAGAGTTTTACTCTTCCGCGACGTATTCAGTGTCAAGAGAGGCCGTCTGTCTGTGGCTGATTTCTCAGCGGACGAAGTCTTGTTATTGCCAGTCCCAGCACCTTGACCGTTATTCCTTCCAGCAAGAGGGATAGCAAATAAGCCGTCATCAGAGTCATCGTCGCTGTCATTGGCCGACGCCGATTTAGTGGTTCGAGAGTGAGACTGTGCGAACGAATCGGAAGAGGATCTGGTAAAGTGAATTTCTGCGTCTTTGTAGCTTGAGACAGATTCGAACGATCTCCGCTTGGAGGAAGAAAAATCGGCAAAACCCTTCGTCTTGGAATGGGAAGAGTTGGGGCTGGCATCGCCCCGCGACACGGGTCTCGATCCTATTTCAATGTTCTTAGCATTTGATCCAGAGCTTGCCTCGGCAGGTACTAGCACTAGCGTGCCGCCAGGAGAGAGAGAGAGCAGTCAGACACAACGGATGGAAATTGGGCTCCGTGTCACTATTCCGGGAGATCCATTTTGACATCTTGGGGCCGCCATTCACTCTTCCAAAATTGCTAGTCTGACCATGGTTCACCCTGAATAATGTCTTCTTACCTGATGGCTGCTGCGACCAACCGCCGCCGCCGTTGAGGACCGATGAGCCCGGTGTTGTTGGCATGGCAAGGTTCGGAGACGTTGCTTTGTGCCTGTTCGCACTGGATTGACCGACAGCTCCCATATTCCTGCCAATGCCCACAAGAGCGGCTCCGATGCCCCCAGCGGCAATCAAAGATTGTGTGCCTGGCTTGGACTTCCGGTGTCCCTCTGTTGCGTCTCCGTCACCGCTGACGTGCAAGGTCGGATGTCTAGGTGCGGACCATCCCTCTGCGCTGGAGCTCGAACTTCTTAAGCCTTGACCTGGCCGTCTACTCAGCGAATTGGCCTTGATAAGGGTCGCCGATGGATCGGTCGGCGGCGCAGGGGGTCGTCGTTGAGGGAAGAGCTGATCAGGCTTCTTATCCTCGAATGGGGAGTTTCGAGGTTGATCAAAGTCAACATTTCGACCGACAATGCCGAAAGTAGCCGAAGCTGGAGTGACGGGGCTTAGCTTCTTGTTTGCTTCCTTTCTCTTCGCAAGATATGCCTGTTGCTTCCTCTCTATCTCCGCTCTGTATTCGCTGGCTTCTTTAGCTAAAGCCTTCTCATCGATTTCTCCACCCGGTTGGTCTACTCGCGAAGTCGGCGGCGATGAGCTTGATCTTTGCCTACTACGGTTATATGTCTCTTGATCCATTCCTGGTGGAATGTAGCTTGGAGAGAGAGAGGCAGAGTCGTGATTCGGAGTAGAGATCGTGGCGACTCTCGCAGGAGACAAAAAGAACTTGAGCGAGCCAGCGGAATCTCCCTTGATCCTTTTATCAGTCAGCAGTTGTTGATCGTCAAGAGGCACGGCGTGATGAAATTTGCCGAGCTCTGTGGCGTAGATTGAGTACTGATCAAAATCTGTCAAGCCCAGATTCTCGCATATGACTCGTCGGATCTCTGAAGCAGATTCAGCCTTTGTGATGTCGCACATGCGATAATTCCAGGAATCCGTGGTGACCAAGACGAACGTTCTGACGCCGTCGGTGCGAGTGAGCTTTTGCCTCATGGCATATTGGTCATTCCCGTGGACATCTACGCTAGTTCCCAATCGATCTAGATGTGAATAGCTCCCGCTCATGGCACCATAATTACTGGCAAGTGATCTTGGCATAGCCATTGGTGATTCTGGGGAGTCGAATTCGTCGGGCGAAGGAAAGTATTCATCGTCTCTATGCTTCTTCTTCCTAGATAAGAAGCTTAGAAAGCTTTTGCATTCTTTCACCGAGGCTGGCGTGTCTGCCCCAGCTGACCTGTCGCCGCCATTATCCAAAGGCGAGTATCGAAGTCGCACGTCTGAACTTCGGGAAGCTGTCATGGCGTCGAAGATGTTCAGGCCTCGACTAAGAATGACGCCAGCATCAGCTGGGACACCTGATCCATAGATGGCCGCATTCGAAGTAACCGAATCCCCACTGTTGCGAGATCGGTGGCTAAACTTGGTAGATGATGGCGATCCAGAAAGAAGAGGCATTGTTGCTGATGAGAACAAGACCTGTTGTTGTGGCACAGGACTGTTACCAGGGCTTTCCTTGCGGTCCGTCGTCCCACCAAACGCGACACTTTCAGCCTTTTCGTCGGTGTTTGGGCTCAATTTTCGGGTGCTTTCGCCATCACTCCCCTTGAGAGCGAAACGGTGATCCGGATCGGGGTTATGCGCGCCCCCAGCTAGCGTGGGCATTGTGGTTGATCGATTTTGCGAGAAACGTCGAGTGGCGAAGCTCCCACCGCCTGCTGTACCTGCTGAATTCAACGGGGTCTGTGAGGGGTGTTAGAAAGTTTGAGCGCAAAACAGACGAACAAGTAACTTACATTCGGCGACTCGGCCAGTTCATTACCATTGTTTGCAGACGGGGCAGCGCCGGAATTTGCCCGCTTATGGCTGCTGATCATCTTGGACGGGTCAACGGGTTTGCCTGTAACGATGCTTCGGATCAATCGACGCATACGCTTGCCTTCCTCACGTTCTCGGGTTTGATCCCAGATTGTTCCACTGTTGGAGCACTCTTGCATCAACCTGGGGTAAACTTTCTGGTGCATCATGCCAAAGTTACCACGACCTCCATGCATGCTCCCAAGTTCCAGGAAATGGGCTCCACATAGGTTCAAGCTTCTAAACGTCTCTTGCCAGTCTTTGGAGAATTGATGTTGTGCCAGCCATGCAAGGACTTTGTCTAATGGCCACTGCACAGCCAGTTCAACAGGAATGGTGCTGACAGCCGTGCTGTTAGACGCATTCGAAGGCATTGTTGACTGATAAAATCGATCCCTAGCAGTAGCTGATTCCTCTACATGCGTCTTGGCATTGTTTGCTGCCTCGTACCAAGCGTTTTGTACATTCGCCGGATCGTTCGACACCAGTCCAGGAATACCTACGCCCTCGCCATACGTCCCTCCGGAGGGTATATATGTGGCACTCATGCTCATTGAGTCGTTCGTTCGAGACGGCGGCGGCATGCTCATCGTTTGACCGGCTGCCATTTGGGCATGCAACTTTGGATTGTACGACTGATGCTGGTGTGCGGATGGAGGAGGCGGAGGAAAACTCAAACCTGTTCGGCCATCGTAGAGCTTTCCATAATTCCCATGCCATGAATGCTGCGGACCGAATATGTTGCTAGGAGGAGGGCCAGGGGGAGGAGGTATCATGACGCCTGTCGCTGCGCCAGGCAGCGCTCCGGTATACCTCGGAGGAGGTGGCGGGATATTCATCATCGTGTTCATGGAAGTAGGCACTGCCATGGGAGGAGACATTGGCGGCGGCGGCGGAACTTGAAAAGACCTTGCGGGATCATTGCCCGAGACATGTCTTTGGCCGCCTTGATACATGACGGGCGGTAGAGGTGCGGACAGCCCCGCGCTGTGCACAAAAAGCAAGTCGTCGCCTCGTTGATGTTGCTAGTCAAAAACCTGTAGCAAGCAAGCTTGATCGATTTAAGGGGGGGGGATAAGACGTTGTTGTCCGAAGTACAAGAAAAGGAAGCCGACTGATGGAATGGCCTGCCACAAGGCGTGCTTTTGTCGAGGTCTATCTGCTTGCACAAGGCGACAAGGATGATGCGGCGAGCTCTTCGTACTCGCAGCGGAACCTCATTTGCCGGGAGCTATCTATTGCTGGAGATACGAAGTCGTCGCGAGGAGCAAAAATTGGCGGCAACGATCTGCAGGTGTCGATGTTCCGTCTCGATGAGATTGAAGCCCAATGAATTGCCCCTGCAGTTTCTTGGACTAAACGGCTGAGTAAAATAGGAATACATATTTTGCCGAGACGAGAAATCGCCTCCGTCCCGGACGACGGGTGGATGAGGAAGAAGGTGTGGACTGGATGGACAAGCTGGATCCTGCACATTGATCAATCACACCAGACAGGTCAATAGTCAATATTAATAGCACATGGCACTCCCCGCCCCAATCCTTAAGTGGGCCGACAGCGGCGTCCGGCAACACAGACAACAGCGTTGGCATAATAAGCAGACGGGCACGTACATGAATTTCCCAACGACCGGAGATTCCAAACGCACCAGACCCCTGGACTTTCCCAGAACCGGAAAGCTAATTCCTATTGAACTCTAAATATGGGATGTGCCACGATTATTTCCCTTCATATTCTCTAGCCATTTCGCTACACATCTACATCGTAAGTATGTAGATATTGCGCCCCTTTTTTTATATCATTCTCTTTCTAGTTGTGTTTACTGGTCACTTTAGGGTTGTTCTATGGTCTTTTTTTGGTAGTTGTTTCTTTCCGTCCATTTCATGGTTGTTCTTATGGGCTTTGCTATCGCAAGTTCTCTTTGCCACGCGTCGAAATGTTATTCTCGACTTGACCGGTGCCTGGTCTCTGAGCTAAGCTACATACATACATACATATGTCGGGGAGACGGGCAGGGCAGTCTTGAGAGCGCATTGTCCTGCCATGAGGCTCGACTGGCTCGCTCTACCATCTTGCCTCCTTGGCTGGACTTCTTTAATCAAAACGCGCGAGTGGCCCTGATGAAAGTAAGCGACATCTTCAACAATCACTTTTCGTCGAAGCTTGTTTTGATCTCTCTACGATGTGCATGCGGATCCAGTCTCTTCCTGTACTTGTAATGGCCCGACGACATATACGACACTCCACATACGAAGAGGTGCTATGAATCAGTTTCCTTTCCAGAGTCCAGACTACAACCCAACGAGCGCGACCCAGCAGTGAAAAGACAAATGGGGAAACCAGAAAAAATTATCGCCTGGGGAACAGGTTGCCCAGTTCACATAACAAGGCAATTCCCAAAGTTGAAGCCATAACCCTGTTGACACTGTTCCAAATATCCAGCCTCTTCCGTGGACCCCTCTACGACATTGTGTTTCCTCACAACACCCTGAATGGTGACAGTTTGTTCTCCCTCCGGATGCCACCATTTCAGACGTTGAAGCATGGGACCTTCGCTGTCATCAGAGCTGAGTTCCCACTTGCCAGCGGACACTGTGACCTCGCACTGATCTTTGGGGAAATGGAACTCGGGAACAAACACAGTTGTGGGTGCAATATCCTTTGCAGCCTCTGGTGCCTTTATTTTGAGCTCGTACACGCAGCGGCGAAGATCAAAGCCCGTAGACAGCATATTGCCGGATACTGCTGTGGGTGTCGGCCGGATAAACGCCTCTGCACCTCGAAACCCGGGAGCATTAGTCAACTCGGGGTCTTTGGCAGACCGGCTAGAACTAATGGACGGGCTTGTCAAAGTGCGCTGAAGGTTCTTTGGAGTAATGCTTTCGTCATCTCCGATGGCTACTCTACTGTTGATGGTTGACGATTTAGAGAGGCTTGTAACCGATTGATTCACAGCCGTGCTCTTCGGAAGCGGGGACAGACATGGCAGCTTGTCGTCAATGGAATGTATGGACAGATCTTCGCCATTCCATTGGTCCCCTCGCTCGTGGTCATTGATAACTGTGTATACCCAAAGGCAGTGTCCTTCAATTTTAGAACCTTCGACAGCAAAATAATTTGCATCGAGGGCGGCCGCCTGGCTTGAGTAGTCACCAGTCTTGTACGCTTTCTTATCATCCATGTCAAATGGGATGCCGAACTCTGTGAGTAGGCATGGATGCTTGCCCGTCCGGTCCAGTCCTTCTTGCCGAAGCGTGGCAAGCTGGTCTCGGAGACAATTTCTTATCGCCGTTTCGCCAATTTTGATCGCGAAAGCCGGATGAAGATATTTGCCGCGAAGAACACCCACCACGTCGACATTCCACGTACTGTTCCAGTGTTTTGTCATCAATGTGATGCCATCATAGAAGTGCGGCGTGAATGCCATCAGTGGGTCATCGTCTTCTGTCCCTTTGATTTCAGGTGGAAGCTCCAGAGTAGGATACTGCATAAGCATGATGCAATCCTTGTGGTGGGCTCGGCAAGCTTTGCTGTAATTTCGCCAGAAATTCATAAAATATGTATTTGTGAATTCAGCATAGTCAATGGTTTTGCCAGTGCGCGGATTCACCGAGAAGTAATGCTTCTTCAGTATTGTATCAGTTGAAATATCCCATACACCATGCTGTGCCCACAGACACTCGCCTAGCTTCCATCCAGAGTGACGTTTCCACCCGTATCTAGAGTCATCGTATCCCTCGGGCAGCCAGGCAATCTCACCGAGAGGATCGACCAACGTCGTACCCGTCTTGTATGGACCCAAGCCACCCATTTCCCATGTGTCAATCTCGCACGCTCTTCCCATGCCCGTCAAGAAGGTTTGCCACATTGTCGGGCAAGTGCCTATTTTCAAAGGGTTATCTTTGGGAATGACCGTCAGGTCTACGTATCCAGTCATGCCCCTATTCGGCTCGTTCATGCTCTCCCAGCCAACAACCGGGTCGTTTTCCAGATCGCCGGCTTCGTGGATCCTCTTGGCCAAGTGTGCACATGCATTGACGAAATGTTCTTGTAGATAGTCCTGGATGTTCATATTATCGATTATGCACTTCGGCGCGAAGTCTTTGCCTGCAAAGAATAGAGTGAACATGGTGCCTGCAGCAAGTCTATGATAATTCGTCGACCATATCATCTTGGGAAAGTTGTCAGGCTCGGCATACGTGTTCTGGACAATGGCGGCCCCCGTGGCAGCGAAGCTCTGCGGGTTCAAACCACAAGCGTACAGCGTCCACATGGGTGCACCAGAGCCGCCGGTAAATCGTGACCAGACATCTTGATGAGGATCCATAAAGACGAAAAAGCCATACGACTTTGCTATCCGCAGCACCTCAATCGTATGTTGAATGAAATCCTCGTCGTAGATGCCAGGGCCAGCTGACTCGATGGCTTCCCAGGTGAAGAGATATCGGATGGTATTGAAACCATATCGCTTGATTCTTGCAAAATGAACGGGCGCATCCTGCGTGCTAAACGGTCGTTCGTGGAACTTGACATTGTCACCGTTGAAGAAGTCATCGGCAATGTGTGATGGTTGATGGGGTTCGGAAGGTAGCTTTGCGTCGCCCGCGACGTTAATCCCACGTAGCACAACCTGCCGGCGGTGGCCGTCTCGAAACTGCCCGTCCTCAATAGTCAATCGAAACGAAGCCATAATTATTCTGATAAGCAAGGCGCGCCGGTAATGGGAAAAGTACTGGCCACGGGGCGATGGCGCGAGGTTCATGCAGCAACAACCAACCCCGGACCGAATATCAACCAAATGGTCGGTCAGCGGCTGTCTGGCCCGCAAGGAATGACGACATCCATAAACAAGAAAGCCAGCACAAGCAGTTGCAATGCACGGGGGGCTGGAGCTGGAGCAACCAGACCAATCTCAATGCAGAATAAGCAGCGACATGGGGCCATGCTGCCGGGCTTCCACAGTCAGAATCAATCTAGGCTAGGGTGTCGCGCTTCGCATAACACACGATCTCCCTCGACATGAAAATGCTGTCTATTCATCATCACGGCTGGTTAGCTGTCAGTCATGACAGCCACTACATGACAATCTGCTAGCTATCGTTTGATGCAACCACGTGGAAATGCATTGCTGACCAGCCAGCGAAGACACGCGAGAAGTCAACTCCAATAAAATCCATTCGTATTCGTATTCGCACCCATGACGCGCCGCTAACATGATTGAAAGCAAATCGCTACATTCACTGGTCTTATCTTCATAATCATCATAATCATCATACTCAGTTTCCCTCCTTTGGCTTTGGCTGTCTCAATCCGAATGTCTTCAAAGACTTTATGCACAGACATGCCAGCCATTACCTCGACGCGGAAAATTAAAGTTGGTGCGTGCAGAGTCGGTCATGTGCACTCTTGGACTCGGGCCGTCTTGGTCCTTTATTGAATCGGGGACATGAAAACCGGAAGGATAACTTTCCGGCAGCTCAGCTGCATAAGGTTGCCCCCAAGTCGGAGGATGCGGCTTCGACGCCCGTGTCGTTCTCAGCTCTACGTGTTCTGGTTCTGTATGATTTCCGGCTTCACCGGGTATGTGTTTCATCTCTCCCTGTTCCGACGAGACGGAACCCCAAACCAAGTCTTGGTAAAGAACCGGTCTAGGTGCAGCACTGCCGTATATGCACTTTCGAATAGCCCAAGGAAGGTAAGAAATGGTCTGGAATCGTATGAATCGGCGTTTTGACACGGCGAAGATGTGGTCCAGCTCTTCCAGGCTCCGTTGCTTAGTTTCTTCTACGAATAGAAACACCATTACTAGAGCAACGATGTTGAGCCCTGCGAACAAACCCAGTGATCCTTTTTGACCTAGTGCAGAGTCGATTCTGTTCGCAAACGTCAGTCCTCTTCGTCGCGTCGTGGCGGTTTTGAGCTGGATAATACACACCCCGGAAAAAACATGGCCAAAAGGCCTGCAAAGAAGAAATTGATTGATATTGCCCAAGAAGTGCCCTAGCGATTTTATCTCTTAGTTTATGTCCCTCTGGTACTTCCCGATAGAGTGTTTGTGTGGACGCTCACCGCCTCTCGATGCGTCAACGGAAAGCTCTCTGATGCCAATGTGAACGGAATCGGTCCCAAGCCAGGAGAGTATGCGGCCGAGAATACTTTACAGGTTAGAATTTGGAGCAATGTGTTAAATCCTTGATGTGGCTTACGGAATAGAAAACAAGCCGTGCAGCCGATGCGACTATTTATATCCTCAATGTATCCGGACATAGCGGCGCCTAGCATGAAGATCGCCATGAAAGGCAGAGTGATATTCAGCCATCGCCGTCGGCCGATTGTATCAATGCTTCTAATGGCTGGCAACGCGAAGAGGAAATTAATAGCTCCTAGTCGTGGATTCACATTAACATACCCATATCATTTCTCAATTTACAACAAAAGGCTCACATTCTTACCGAAACCGAGGCTATATGCCATAGACACGGCAATGCTAGAAGCTCCAACACTTTTGAAAAGGGTTCCTGAAACAAAAAAAAAATGTCAGAGGCAGACCAAGTTCGTGCGAGACCATCGAATGCCTACCTGAATAGAACGCGCACACATTGACTGCAAGCAATCAATAGCTATGTCAACAAGAGGATGGTCACGGCCGAAACTTCCTTTGATCTATTCCAAAGAGCTTACCACCACAAAATTGCTGAGCTAGACTGACAGTTGACGTAGATATGAGGGCATTGCGGAGGCGCCGGCGTTGAAATAACTGAGCATATTGTCTGATAAAGTCACGCAAGACCCAGGTGAATCCAGGCGATCGGCAGGCGTGTGGATCGAGATCGCTTAAATCTAAATGCTCATGTTCGATAGATTTATAGACGACGTACATATCTCGAAGAGCCTGAAGCTATTGATTCAAAGTCAGAGTTAGCATAGAGCTGAAAGAAAAGACAGGGACGACGTTCGCAACAACAGCCAACAAGAATGAGCAACAAGGCGCACATACTTCTGTATTTCTCAGCTTCCTAAGCTCGCGAAATGATTTCTCAACGCTGTAATTCGGGCCTTTCATCAAGAGATAGCGTGGCGATTCAGGACACACAAATAGGGCCATGAACAAAAGTGCCAAACTTGGCACCAGTGGTGCGCCTTGGATGAGACGGAACGTGATGGTATCTGATGATGCCCTGGTGAATAGTAGATTGAAAGCAAAGCTGACCATGATTCCAAAGGCCACCCTGTTGATGAAACTCGCGTCAGTGTTGCCTCCAAGCGAACAAACTTGCGCCCTGATCAACGTGCTCACCAAAGTTGCCAAGCCAAAATGGCTGAACCGCGCCAAAAACCAACAGCCGTTTCACTAGCCAATATTGGCGTACTGACTGCCTTGATCCCCATGCCTTTTTTGAATCAAGTCAGCACAGAGGCAAGACTACATGTTTAAACAAAGTAATATACTTACCAACACCATTGACAATTCTTATCCCAAACAGTGCTGTCCAGGAGGTGGCAAAAATTGCTGCAGTAGAGCTGCATAGTATCATGAAAGCGGCAATACCGATAGCCCCTTTCCGACCAAACCAATAATTAATAGGCAAGGAGAGAGGACAGCCGATGAGAGCCGCAAAGATCCAAGGTGACGCATTGGCAGCACCGAGCTTCCAATCGTCCACACCAACAGTATTAGGTACGCTCTCTCCGATCAGGCCGAACTGATTCTTGTACATAGATGCACCATTGAACGAAGACTGCACAAAACCTTTTTGAATCGCCAATGGTGTGTTAGTAGTCCTTGTAATATATACATACATGAAGGACGCATCGTTTAAGTAGAGGATGCTTACCTTGCAAGAATGCCGCAAGAGATACTGTAGCAATAACCACTGACATTCCCCTTTCGCTAAACGTATTATCCTTTTCTTTCCGGAGCGCCGCCTTCTCCTCGTTGGTCAAACTGACAAGTAGTAGGTTTCGTCGATCGTGTTCAGCCGTCTGCCGAGCTGCTTCGTCGTACAGGCGGATGTCTTTTGCGACCCTTGCGGCCCGCAGCAGGTCATTGTAGTTCACAGATGGCAAGACGTTTGTGACAAATCTTCGAACATCGACTTGGAGCTCCGCATCCGTAAGATGAGCTGCATTGGTTGTCACAGTTACAAATTAGCAGAAGTCAGGTCAGGGTTCGCCATCCTAACCATTCGGTATTTCGGTCTTCTTGGGCAAAAAGCATCAATATCAATGGGTTCCATTTCGTCCGCCGAGTGGACGACAATTATCCGATATTCGACGTGACTCACCCAGGGGGTTTTCAATGATAGCTCGGTCATTAGCCCTTCTACTACGATTGTGTGCGTTCAGTCTCTCACGATATCCTGATAGATGACTTGGGTGCTCAAAAGACGCAACCATGTCTGCGTTTTATCAGCCCAATCAATACAAGCATCAAAGAGGCAAAGTCAGGTGTACAAACTGGGCCAGGGCAGAAGTTGAGCAGATATGAAAAAGTAATATGAAAAAAAAAAGGAAAGGAACAGGAAAAGTCCCTCCAGAGAAAGGCGGCGAGACGGGGCGACGATAGGTTCTGGGCACATGGTTCCATGCACAACTATCTTATTATACTACATCTAGGTGTAAGCGGAGTAGAGAGACAGCAAAACGCACGAGCAGTTTGGTGCCACACCGCAAATATTGGCACAGGAAAAGATACAAGTTGAATGTATGTCAACTATGTTTAATGCTGGCAGTTCCGTAATGCTCTGGTTGGTTCTGTGCTAGCGCCGACTACTCATGATACCGACAACGAAGCGCGGAGGCTGAAATGCGTATTTTTGGGTTGACTGTGACAAGTTCCGTGCATGGTACTACTGCAAGGCGAGAAAGGACTGAGCATGAATATGTATGGACAAGTACATATGGACATTGCTGGGGCTAACTCGGCAAACTGGTTATTTGTAACACATCAACGAGTTCCGCTTCCCAGCCTCAGGCATGTCTTACAGATCGATATATACAAGGCAGGGATAATATGCAGGCCAAGAGAGGCGTTCATCATGGGGTTGAGCAAACAATAGCAATCGTCGTCTATTGAAGCCATGTTGGATTGTCAGTGGCAGCCAATGACGAGTCCTGGTCACATCGATTTGAAGCTAAATGCCCATCGCGCACGGGAGAATGCAGGCACGAGTCTGGGCTGATTTTCCGCTACATGAACTTTGTGACTCTTCGGCGAAATGACTGGTTGCTTGAGAGCTGCTTGCAGGAATGAGGTTTAGGGCGCTGCCGAGACGTACCCGAGACGAACGGTAATGAACAATTGCCGACTGAGAGTGATGGTCATGTCTGTTGGTCACGTTGGAGTACCATGTCCCATGATGATTGTCAAATGATCAGTCAAACAGATCATCGACTAAAAAAAAAGACCATGGCGTGGTTTGATGGCCTTGACGTAGCTTGAATAACAGGCTTTTGTAAAAACGTTGGCCCATGGCATACGGCACGTTCGTCGCTCGAATGCTTCAGTTCTAATTTGTTTCTTTATTTTTCTTCTGGTGTTTTCGGTTTTATTTTTGGGTCGAGGACGACGGCAAACCATTGTTGACGCAACAAAGGCAATGAGCAGCATCATGACAGCCGGAGCGGAGAATCTCCGGTCAATACGTCGGACGGTTTGCAGCCCAGAAAGCAACGAGCGGCGAGCATACAGGGGAGATTCAAGCTAGCACAAGCACGGCCCACCGTTGACGAGAGCTGCCCACATGACATAACCACTTATCGAATTCCACTCGGACTGGGGAAACAACGAGGACAACAAGTGCGGATGAAAGACGGACAAGTTGCATGCTTGTTGTTTGGAATTTCGAGACCAACCAAGTCTGCAATGAGGCCCAGGCTCTGATCCGTCCGCCGTCATCCAAACCCCAGAAAATCACAACTGACCTGTTGTGTGTCACATTCCAATCGCTGGGCAACTCGACTGCGTTACCATCTCAGCCTTTGAACTTTGCACCATCATGGCCAGTGCCAAGGCTGCGCTGAAGTCCATCAACGATGCAATTCGCGGCCAAAAATACGACGACGCCGTTGAACTAGCCAAGTCACTGGTCAAAAGGGACCCAAAAAGCTATCAAGGGTGCGTGCGTTCTCTTTCTGATAGGCAGTCCATCTTTCGAGCTGCAATCCTTTTACTGATATTCGCAGGTTTGTCTTCCTTGCTTTTGCTCTAGATAAGAAGAACCAGCTTGATGAAGCTGAGTCTTTCTACAAGCAAGCATCAGGGCTTCGTCCCAGAGATGCTCAGGTATTCCAGGGGCTTATTAAGCTATATGAGAAGCAGGGCACAAAGAAGCTCAATGACTACCGAACAGCCGTGGTCAGCTTGGCAGAAATTCTGTATGAAGCTGAGCAGCTCGACAAGGCGAAAGATGTGGTGGACCAATTCATCGATTACGTTCGAGTGAATGGAGACAAGCTGCAGTATGCAGACGCTCTCTGGATACAACTCCCGGAAAGCCCTCTTTATCCCATTCTAGAAGGTCGATTTCCACACCCTGCCAACACGTACGAAGCCATTGCACGTATAATCGCAGAATTTGAGAAAAAGCGCATAAATATCCTTGTTGGAGAACGACGTACAAGATTAGGCGCTAAACTCAGCGATGTCAAAGTCGAGGTCAAGCGCGAGGTTTACGCCCAGAGCAAGCTAGAACATATCTACCGTCAACTGATCAATTGGACCAATAATGACGACTTGCGGCGGGACATGGAGGAGAAACTTCTCACTTATTGTCACGACCGTCTGCTTGTCACTCCTGCTGGTCCTGAAAAAGCCGAGGAACACGCAAAGGTTTTCCAGCTGGCGAATGATATGGTCGCCATTAAGCACCCGTATAAGCTGGCATGGGATATCGCCATCGACTGGCAGGATCACGAAGAAATAGTCAGCTGGGACATAAATTTGCTACAAGACTACTGCAAATTCTTTCCTGACAGCGACATGTATAAAGTTGTCACCGGCTTCCTGACCAGCAAATTCTCCCCATTTCCTGTGTCCGACGAATCTCAGCCAAATAAAGCCGCCAAAAATGATCATTCCGATGACAGCGAAGATGAAGATGACGAAGGGGGTGTGCCGACCTCTTTCGTTCCTATCACAGATGAAGACCGATCCATCATGATATCAGAAGGTACTGCAGGCAACGAGTCAATATTTGCCTATAGGCTTGCTGGAACTTATTTTCTTCAAACTGGAGAGTTCGAGAGCGCAGTGGAGTTGATGAGAAAGGCTCTGTCGTTCGTTGCGAAAGAGGAACCAAAGATTGGTATCAAGTTCAAGAATGCAGACAACGCCTATTCGTTGTGTCTGGCTACCTCACTCGTCTACTTCCAGAGCCCCAGGCATCATCAAGAAGCGAAGCGTCTTTTTGACAACATCCTCGAGCAAGACGCCACGTCGACTGCAGCGCTCATTGGTGTCGGTCTCATATTTGAAGAGGAAGAGGAGTATGACCAAGCAGTTGACTTTCTAGAACGCGCCTTAGAGCGTGATGATTCCAACCTCCGGGTCAGGTCAGAAGCTGCGTGGGTGAAGGCGCTGAAAGGAGACTGGCAAACAGCCAAGGACGGAATATCCGCGTGCCTACCCCTTCTGCAGACAAATATGCACACAGATAAGGAATTGCTAGCAGACACTCAGTATCGCATGGGGTGCTGCATATGGAACTTGGACTCGAGTCGCCAAGCGAGGAAACAGCGCAAGGGAGAGTGTGCATACGGGTACTGGCTGAATGCACTGCATAATAATACGAATCATGCTTCAGCTTATACGAGCCTAGGCATCTTCTACTATGACTACGCCAAGGACAAGAAACGCGCTCGACTTTGTTTTCAGAAAGCGCTAGAGCTTTCCGCCGCAGAGGTTATTGCTGCAGAGCGACTAGCCAGTTCGTTTGCCGAAGACGGCGATTGGGAGAGAGTTGAGTTGGTAGCCAAAAGAATCATTGACTCCGGCAAAGTCAAACCGCCTCCCGGGTCAAAGAGGAAGGGCATCAGCTGGCCTTTTGCGGCAATGGGAGTAGCAGAATTGAACAAGCAAGACTTTCACAAGGCGATCGTTTCATTTCAGGCAGCGCTGCGCTTGTCGCCCAATGACTACCACTCCTGGGTAGGACTGGGTGAAAGCTACCACAACTCGGGCCGGTTCATCGCTGCTACGAAGGCAATCTTAAACGCACAAAGTCTTGAAGAGCAGGTCGAGGTTATTGTCCCAGCCGATACTTGGTTCACAAAGTACATGCTTGGCAACATTAAGCGTGAACTAGGCCAATACGACGAATCTATCGCTTCCTACCAGGATGTCATCACCACACACCCTGAAGAACAAGGTGTCATCATTGCGCTCATGCAAACCATGGTTGAACATGCTTTGGCTTCCGTCGAAAAGGGTCTGTTTGGGAAGGCGGTTCAACTGGGGATTGAAGTCATCGAGTTTGCTTGCGCAACGCCTGGCGATGTGAAACAATTATTTAATTTCTGGAAAAGCCTTGCGGAAGCCACGGCAATATTTTGCTCTGTCCAAAGTCGCGTGGCTGATGTCCCTTCGGAACAGCTCAAGATATTGTTGCAATCGGGTGATCAACAAGCTTATGAGTTGTTCGCCACAGTGGACAAGGTTGGAACAGACGTGGTATATGCCACAGGTCTCTATTCTCAAGATGAACAGGTCGGGATAGACCTGACTCGCGCCCTACATGCCACGATTCTGTCCTGCAAACAGGCTATACATGTCTCCGTGGGCGATAGTCATGCACAAGCTGTCGCGCATTACAACCTCGGTTGGGCTGAGCATCGAGCTCACACTTGCCTCCCTGCGAGCCTGCGAAAGAAGTCCAATAGCTATTTGAAGGCATCTGTCAGGGCATTCAAGCGCGCCATTGAACTAGAGAGTGGCAATGCCGATTTTTGGAACGCCCTTGGAGTAATCACAGCTGAAATCAACCCGCATGTATCGCAGCATGCCTTTGTGAGAAGCTTGCATCTCAACGAACGAAGCCCTGTGGGATGGACAAATCTTGGCGTGGTGGCATTGCTGTCCGGCGACTTTGCACTTGCCAAGGAGGTCTTCACAAGGGGCCAATCGGCTGACCCTGAATATGCACACGCTTGGCTCAGTCAGGGACTCTTAGCTCTACTGTTTGGAAACATCAAGGAAGCCAGACTCTTGTTTACCCATGCCATGGAGATTTCCGAAGCATCTTCAGTGCCGACACGAAAGCATTATGCTTCCTCAATATTTGATCATGTCCTGACTTTACCCGCCAACAACAATATCGCGTCTTTGCTCCAACCGCTGTTTGCCCTCGGACAAGTACAAAGCATGCGACCCCGAGACCTTGCATTTGGTCATTTATCCGCAATGTTTGAAGAGCGCATACGAAACAGCTCAAGTGCTGTCAAGATGCTAGAAAGACTTTGCAATGAGATTGAGAATGACTACGAGAAGACTGCGTCGTCAGAGAGCCTTGCGCAGTTCACATTAGCACGCGCCGATCTCGCAAGGGCATATCTTACAACTGGGAATTACGAGCAGGCCGTTGAAGGAGCAGAGACGGTCCTTAATTTGAGCGGCGATGCTGCCGAGAGCGAACTTGGGGGAGAACAGAGGAAGAGTGTCAGATTAACGGCCCATCTGACACTGGGGCTAGGAAAGTACTTTCTCGGCCAGTACCAAGAGGCAGAAACGTATTTTGAATCAGCCCTGGAAGAATCAGGCAATAATCCTGACACCACGTGTCTGCTGGCGCAAGTGCTATGGGCCCAGGGATCCGAGAACTCTCGCGATAGAGCACGCGAAGCCTTGTTTGGTGTTATTGAAAGCCAGCCGAACCACGTCCAAAGTGTGCTGTTGCTTGGCGTAGTCGCCTTGCTTGACCAGGATGAAGGCAGTCTGGAAGCGGTTGTCGAAGAGCTGCAGGGACTTCGCACCAACGACAAGGTCACTTCAGCAGACCAGTCACGAATTGGCGAAGTATTGCGGTCTATAGCCGGCCTGGCAGAAGGGCACACGGAGCAGGACATGATACAACAGGTCCAAGAAGACGTCATGTTGTATCCTAACCTCCCACATGGTTGGTCTTCTCTGGCAGAACTCACTGGGGACGAACACACCGCTCAGATGGCACTCGAGGTAGCCACAAGAGCAATACCACCCAGAGGGAGTCTGGAAGCAGAAGACTTGGCCAAAGCATATTCTGGCACGGGCAAGGCGGCGGATGCGCAAAGAGCAGCAATTTTGTCGCCGTGGAATGTCTCTGGTTGGACAGCGCTGAGAGCTTGTGTTGAGTGCATATCAGAGTAAAGTGAAGGAAGAAAAGATAAGACGGATCAATATTGATACATATGTACATGATAATGACTGTTTAAGTTATGGAATCTATAATTTTACATTGCATGGTGAAGGCCGAGAGCCTTTGATATTACCTTTTGGATTTGTGTCGAAAAGGGGGGGGTCAGTTAATCAAGTCCAGTAAAGACTATATTATGGGGTTCTTGTGACAAGGCAATATTCTTCAGATAGAGCAAGCCATCAGTCAACTCTAAAAACCAAACCCCTCTCCCCCTTTTTCTTCACCTCGATGTTGATGATGTGCCATCTGCCTCCGCCCCGACTGCCTCTTTCAACCTTGCCATCCTGCTCACGACCCACGCATCATGCCAAGACTCGATTTTCCCGCCAAGCAGCAGACAAGTTTCCGGCGTGAGCAATACAGTTCCTCGCGCGACGATGGTGCCAGCTCGCAACACCATCTTGCAGCCGATGCTCGTGGCAGCGACCCCTATTTCTGGCATCCTCTTCAGCTCCACTGCATAGACTCTCTGACCGCTATGGTCTTGCACCACCAGCCGGTGTGTTGCATTCTTCCCTGGGGCAGCGGCAGCAGCAGACGGGCGACTTGCCGCTGCGGAGGAAGCATCTCCTCGGCCATTGACTTGGCTCTCCTGACCCTGACCCTGACCGTCTCCCTCTCCCTCGCCCGTCACGCGAATGACCTGTCTGCCACGGGTCCTTTCACCGCGCTCAATAGCTTCAAGCTCTTCAATCTGCTCCCACCGCGAGCAAGCTAGATTCTCAATGTCCAGAACCTGCACGAAAATATCCCGGCGGAGAGATAGCTCCTGAGAACTGGGTTCGTGGACAATCTCGGCAGGCAAAGACGATAGCTGTGCGGAATCGACGAGGTCGCTGGTGGTGAGGTCGCAGGCCAAGAGGCGGGCTTTGGCTGTGGCGACGAGAGAGGGCAGTGGCGGGGGAGGCGAGCGCGTGCTGGTGAGGCTGGCGAGAAGAGAGGAGGATGGACAAGGGAGATTTTGGGATGTGATTTGGGTGCGTAGGCGGGATGTCAGGTCCATTTTGTCCTGGAGTGTCGGGTCGTCACTGGTCCCTTGGTTGTCGTCAAGGTGGGCTGTAAACTGCACTGTGATCTAACTGGATTGAATGACTGACTGCCTGCCTGCCGCCGCTAGCTATTAGACTCCCCCACCGGTGCCGTCTTGGTGTTAGCTTCCAGACCAGACCAGATGCCCAGATGCCGCCGGCTGGCTCAACGTCATCACCACATGCATCCATCAAACTCGCTCCCCTCAGTGTCTACCCGCCATTGACCATTGAAGCCCCTCGTCGCCGCATCCGCATTCTCCCAGCAATGTCAACAATAGCCTCTCCGCGCGAAACACCCACCATCCCTCCCCTGCGCCGCTTCCCCTCCAGCACACCCACATCCTCCGGCCGACCCTCCCTCGAAACCACCCGCTCGGGCATCACATCTCCCGAACAAGCATCATCAGCGACTCCTGCTCTACCCGCACCGCCCTCGACGTCCAAACGCGCGAACAGAGCCGCCCTTCGAGAGTTCTACAAGCTTCGCGCCCCGAGAATCGCCATCGGAGGAGGCTCCGAAGTCCCCGCCAGCGACCTCGATGACCCGGACTTCAATGCAGACGACTATGTCGCTCGCGTGGTGGACAACAATGGTCTCGAGGACGTGCTCCGGCTGTATACTCGAGTTGTCGGGGAGTTGCGCGCCCTGGACGCCGAGAAGAAGGCACTGGTGTATGACAATTACAGTAAATTGATTGCGGCGACGGAAACGATTCGCAAGGTGAGTTGGGACGGCGCCAGCACATGACGAAACAAACACACACACACACACACACACACACACACGCGCACACGCGCACACACACACACACACATATATATATATATATCATTGCTGTATTTCTTCGCTGTCCTTGTTTTTCTCGCGCCCATTCCATGTGTATATATACATGTACATATGTTCATGTTTGTGTGAGAGAAAAAAAAATATTGATGATGGTAGCTGCGTGCAAACATGGACCCTCTCAATCCCATGGCCTCGACACTAGATCCAGCCATTGCCCAGATATATTCCCAGGCGTCTTCGATCCGAGAAAAGCTGCGCGAGTCGATGCCGCCGCCAGATTCAGATGAAGCGAGGACAAGGACGGCAGAGTTACGGCGACAGAGGTCACGTCAGCTGGCTGCGGAGGCGCTGGCCACGCCGAAACGGTTACGCGATCTCGTCAGTCAAGGAAAGGTGCAGGAGGCGAAGAGACAGTGGGAGATGCCCAAGAGGTTGCTGGTCGCGTGGCTACAAAGGGGAATAGGCGGCGCTGATGTTCAGGCCGTAATAGATGAGGGGGATGCTGTGTTCGATCCCAAGAGCGCGCAGGGACAGGCAACATCACAAGAGTCATCGCAGAATCTACCCACAAATGGTCAATAGATTCTTTGGCTTCCAAAGAGGAACCTCCTCCATCAAGCCTTTGGCGTGGTTCTTGCCTGCGCCTATCCTCTTCTATTTCGTTGTAGCGACTTGGCCTTTACCGACCTGTATATACTCTCGAAGTCTGATCAGACATATTGGACGCGCATATACCACTTTTTTTTTCTTTACATCTCTACTGGAATCGCAACACATTCACGATTTATCCAGCCGAAGAATAAATCAGTCCAGCTCATTGATACCGTAAATAGTGAATGGGTCCTTGTCGAATCGACTCAGCAAGACTTCAGCCTTTGGCTCAACCGCCTTGAGCTCCTTCTCCAAACTCGGACCAAGCACCTTGTGCAGATATCCCCTCTCCGAATTGCTGTGGAATACCTGAACCAACGTCTTTCCCTGCTGAATAGCTCGCAAAGCCGAGTGGTGACTCGTTTCTCCCGTGACCAACAAATCCACGTCAGCTTTTTTCAAAACATCATATCCACTACCGGCACAGACGCCAAAGCTCTGGACAAAAGTTGTTTTGACATCGGCTCCGACTGGGCTAGCTACCATGATGTGCTTAAGCCCACCTAGCTCTGTCGCGAGACGCTTGAGAATCTCGACTAGAGACACGGGCTTCTCAAAGTTCCCCAGTGCGCCGTAGCCTGCAGGAGCATGTGATTCTGGTGCCGTAGAGCAAGGGATCGCGACAGAACGTTTGCTAGAATGAGGGCCTGACACAATATCTGCGAGCCAGGTATTAAGACCTTGGGGTGCCGCATCAACGGCTGTGTGAGGGCAGTACACGGCTATTCCTGCTTGTGCCAAGCGCAATAGAGTTGCTTGTTGTGGATCATGATTGGTGATGGATTTGAGTCCGGAAAAGATGAACGGGTCTGTGGCGGTCCTGACATGTTAGATTAAGACTTATGCTATACAACTGCGGTCACAAAAAAAAAGAAGAAGAAGGCCAAGTTGGTATGCTCACGGTAGCTGACGATTACACTCGCTCCCTGTTTGATTGCATCATCCGCCACTTGCCAGGTCAGGTCGTTTGTGACGAGCACCCGCGGCTGCTGGCACTTGACTTCGGAATTGTCAACCAGGAGACCGACGTTGTCCCACGATCTATCAGCAAGCTCCTCTGGATACCTTGGGAGTCAGAAAAGAAATTAATCAAGGCATAGTCAGCTTAAAATGAATAGAACAAGAAATCAAAAAAAAAAAAAAAAAAAATCACGGCGGAAAGGGGACAAAGGGTCGGACTGCCGGTCTCACAGTTTCTTCATCGATGTCACCACGAGCTGGGTGAACTTTGGAGACTGCGCCTGCCAAGCGCCCCATGGCGTTTGCGTTTCCGTCATGCTGCCAGTAGCACTATTTTTAAATCTGGATATAGATTTGTCCTCTGAAGTTGAATAAAAAGACCTCTGAACTCCCAGCGCCGAAGCTGTAAAGTATGGGCGGAGGCGATGCGCTGGTAATTCAGAAAAAAGGGAACGACAACCCCGATACCCGAATCCAGTCAAGTGTTGGAAATTGTCGATAGAGCGGTACTGAGCTCGTACAATTGCTCTCATTTCAGTCTTTAAAAGCACCAGTTATGTATTGGAGAGGTGCAGACTAGGCGTTCAGCCTGCAAAGTGATGGTGTTGACGAAGAAGTTGCATGTGCGCGAGCTCTCTAGCTCATGGTGCAGCTACGTCACGCAAATGCTTGGTTTTTCACCGCCTGCATATCTGGGGCAGATTCTGGCTGGAACCCCACCATGCCGTGGCACGCGAATCCCCAAACCACAACCTTGCCCCGCGGTACCATCTGTATCTAATCAATCGGAGGAGCATCTGCCACTATATTTGTTATTTCACTGACGTCTGGTCGACGCCCTCTTTTCGCCTACCAGCTAGCCAACCCCAGCATAGTTTTTGCTCCGTCCGTCCACCCTGTTGTACTCGTCACGATCGTGCCAAAATTCACAAGCATGTCCCAAATCACCGACGCCTCCATCCGCGAGGCGATTACGCATCGCCTTGAAGCTACACACGTCCAAGTAACCGACATGTCCGGTACGTGCCACCACATAGAATCCGAAAGGGAAGAAAAAGCGCATGGCGCAACATGAAAGCAAGGTGAACCGAAAAAACAAGCTAATGATTTTTCTCGTTCCAAAAAACAAAATAAAACCCTCCCTCCAGGTGGGTGCGGACAAGCGTTTACATGTCTCATCGTCTCTCCCCAATTCCAGGGCCTCAATTCTCTTAAACGCCATCGCTTGACCAACGCTGCTCTTAAGGAGGAAATCGCTGCTATTCACGCCTGGACAGCAAAATGCCAAACACCGGAGGAATGGGAGCGGGACAAGAGCAAGTCGGGCCCATCAATGGAGGGCACCGTCGGTGGACACGTCGAGGGAACGAGCGCATAATTTTGGTTGTCGTGCGATACAATGTTTGGCATAGGGAAGACATAGAATGGGGTCTACGCATGGATCATGGGGCGAAGCTCAAGTGTAATGATTGTAATAACAGCGCGGAATTGGCGTTGCAAAATCTCATTGCGGCACACGCTGCGGCTACTTATGAACTCCGTCGGCTTTCTTGTTTTGGTGTTTTTTGAGGTCACAGCAATAAAAAAGGCTCTTCCATGTATCATAATAATTTTTCTTTGCGTCTTAGCATTTTGAGCTGTTGCGGTCTATGAAGGGTTGTCGAATATTATCAGAACCGCCCTACCCGTTCTTCGGCCTACTCCGTGTATCTGATGACGTGTCTCACAACAAATCCAACAAATCTTCACTGGCCTTTTGCGGCGGCTGCATCTGTTTCTGATGATTACCATCTTGTGCGCTGTCCAGCTGCGTCGGTACAGGCGACGACAGTCCAGAGGTGCTGTTGCCACCAAAGTTCAGTCCATCAAGTCCGCTCATCAAATCACTCATCCCGCTGCCAGAGCCAGCGACTAGACTATTGCGTGAGCCGGCTGGAGGGGCGTCAAACATGCTCATCATATCCGCCATGCCGCCGGACGCCACTCCACCAGCTGGACTAGCCATTCGGTCTGGTGTTGCCGTGGCACTCTTTTGTTCATGAGATGCAGGTGCAGCCCCGTCAAAATCGATATCGAGCAGGTTTTCAATGTTGTTTTGCGATGCATTCCCGCTACCTCCGTTGGCAGCGGCCACAGAGGCAGCAATCGGATTCTCGACAGCGTTTTGCCGTTGTTCTTGAATGGCTGCTCTCTGGATCTCATCGGCTCCGAAGCGACCTTTTCCAACAAAAGATTCTGGGGGCTTGTGATATACCGATGCCAGGGTGGACAGTTCAGAAAGGAGTTGTTCCAACAATGTGGGTGGCAAGCTGGTCATAGTAGTGGTAATTGTAGGTTTCTGGGAGAGGACAATGTTCTGAAGCCTTCAAGTTAGCAATTATATTTCTGCTACCTAAGCCTGCCGATACACCGCGCGCCGGGCATCTTACCTTGGCAACATCCAGGTCACCGGACAGCAAACGCCAATAGACATATGCTCTGTCGCGAATATCTGGGTTGTCGTTCTCAGCAGTGGCCGCCTGCAGAACTTTTTGAACCAGGCCTTGTGTGTTCCCGGGTTTCTTGAGAAACAGCTTAACAACTGCAGTCAATATCTGTAGCTGGGTCTGAGAGGAGGTTAGTTTCATCTACAGTCATCACCACCATCAGATTGCAATACGGCTTGGCACATACCTGAGTGAACTCCTCCATGAATCCATCCACAAAGCTCTCCAGAATCTGGTCTGCATTGCTGATTTTCTCTGCGTATTCTCCGACGATCCAAATGAGGGAGCCTCTGGCGTCCGGCTCATCAAGCTCATCAATGTACTCGCACAACGTAGGGATAACACCTTCGTAGCCAGGATACTTGCGCAAGATATCCTTGACAACAACGATGACCTCTTGCACTACGTAGTTGACTTTGGTCGCAATCAGATCCTCCAAAGCTTGTACACACTTGGCGCTGGCATTCTCGATCTTGATCGCTACTTGACCAATCGCCTTGACGGCTCGGCGGACAAAATCCATGTCAACCTCCAGGGCATATTCTTTCAACTCAGCTAATAATTGCTCATAATTTCTCTCGTTTGCTATCCGCACCATAATTTCAAGCTTCTGAAGCTTCACGTACGGTGGGTCATTGTATTTGCAAAAGAACACGCGCAACTCTTTGCTGAGAATATCCGGCTTGGCTTGAAGCAGCAGATCAATGTTGCGCAAGGCAACATATTGAACTTCAGGAGCAGACGCTACCAGGGTCACTACACAGAAGATTGTTAGCATGGCTGTGGTATCTTTTCTGGTCCTTTATTCTTCTATTTTTTTTTAAGCATGCAGTATACTTACCAAGGGGAGGCGCCATCTTCTTCAGCAGAGATCGAACCATCTCCGGGTTGACAGCCTGCATATGAGTAAACACAACCTTGATGGCTGCGAGCACTACGGCCGGATTCACATGCTGGAACTGCGGCACGGCTCGTTCGCAAATGTGTTCTGATTCTTTCATGTCGGTTGCAGGATAATTGGCGAGAGTCGTCAAAACTGTGATTCGTCCCCACTCAGTACATTCGTTCAGGGCCATCAAAAGCTTCTTCAAGGTCGCTGGTGTGATGACAAGAGCCCTGGTTTCTGGTGCACTTTCGCTTATTTCGGATAGTGCCTGAACAGAGTTGGCAACCACCATAGGGTTCGGATCACCAATCATCTCCTGAACCGTCTCGAGGAATCCGTTCTCGATACACATAGAAGGGTTCAGATCGAACAGCTTGGCCACACAAATGGCAGCTGTCTTTCGAACATACGGTGACTCGTCTCGTAGGGTCTTCCGCAACGGCTCTTCCATATAATCAACCATTTTATCCACTCGTATACAGCCCATAGTGCGAATGGCTAGTGCTCGAACAAGAGGATTTGGGTCCTCTGTATCTTGTACGAATGTGTTTACAGCGAGAATACAGAGGTCTGGGTGTGACTTGGCGTAGTTCCTGGAAACAAGTCAGCATCACGATGAGGATAGATAAAGTGCAAGGTTTGTGACCCCTTTTCCTCATGCCTCCAAGGGCCTTTTTTTTTCAATCACCAGTCAAACCGAAGCTGTATTATGATGCTTTAAAACACTTGAACATACATAAGGTATAAATAGACGAGCTTCTTTTGGTCGAGATCCGAGGTCGCGATGTTCTTCAAAACGTCTGGGAATAGTGCAGATACGTCTTTACCAAGAGTCATGGCCATGATGGTCTTCTGGATAGATTCCTTGCGCTCGTACGCATACTGCGATACCAGACCGGCTCGTAACTCGAAGGTTTCGCCTTTTCGAGGCACGGCGAATGCGCCGCGAATACGATTTACCGCCATTTTCGATATCTTCGAGCGCACACGAGGTGTTGGAGTCAGAGGCCGCACAGCCAACGTCGGTGACAAAGGGTTGCCTCTGCGGCAATATCGTTATTTCGTTAGGATGATGGACAATATGTGCGTTGGCCAGACATGCAGCCGTGGCGCCTCGCGGATGGCTCCAATGTCGCCTCGTGCGGGCGTGTAGTCGGGAGATCGCCAAGGAGGGTCAGATTGGTGGTGGCATGGACCAGATCAGATAGGTTGACGAGCCATGATGCGATGCACGCCGTCGACACTGTATGTGGGCAGAATGACCCACCAAAGTCCGCTCCGCCATGGGCTCGGCACATGCTGCCGCCCAGTGCCAAGTAACAACATGATACACAGTCCAACTGGCTGGCGCCCCGTTAACGTCGACAACGGTGCTCCCGATACTAAATAATTGAACGTCGTGAGGTTTTATTTTTGAGAGACCTACGGTGTGGATCGCCCTTGACATGGTATGATATCTTTGTCACAACTCAGTGCTCACTACTCACCCTCCCCGTCTCCCACATCCTAATGGACTTCATAGGCCAACTTTCCTAATTTAAGAAGGCTCTTCATCGAAGCGCGGACAGATGATGAAGAAAGAGACGTGTCTAGGAGAGCTGTACGTACATATCTGTATCCCGTTCGGTCTCGTCGCTCTCCTCACTGACTCAAGGCTCAGTTTTATAATGCTGTCTTGTTTATGGGCTCAGTGGCAGTGTTCAGCTTGATTGCACAAAAACTCAACGCGGGCAAATCATAACGGGTTGGAGGAAGTATCTAATGATCCCCTAGGAATGCTGAAAGTACGCCTCGATGCATCGCGCGTTCTGTTCGTTTCTTTCATCTCCTCTTATTCATGAACCAAAAGAAATAAACAAAAAGAAAAGGGGGTCATGTACTTTATTGTCATGTACGCTTCGTTGAAACACCTAATCTGCATCTTCATCCCCGACATCATTCTGGCCACCGTCTTCCTTTGGCTCCTTTTCCTGAGCCGTCACCGCTTTAGCCTCCTGCTTTCTCCAAAGTTCTGCCAGAAAATTACTGGTGCTCGCCTCGTCTAGGCTCTTGTCATCCCTCTTCTTCAGGAACCGTGGAAACCTCAAACTGAGCCCTCGCTCTTCACTGACCAGGCCTTTCGCTGCAGTGTAGGTCGGACTCAAAGTAATGTCTGCGAATGCCATCTCCCAAACCTCCTGCGGCTCAAACCAGACATCGGGGAGGGGCCCGCGATACTCAACAAAACCTGGTTTTTGTGCTTTAGTATTCTTCGGCTCTTCCGTTTCATCGCCGTCATCGTAAAACTGCTTCATAGTCTTATAAAAAGCGTCTGTGAAGCCGGACATGCATTTGCATACCGCCTCAAGCATGCCAGACTCTTCGTTGCGGACGGCGAGAAGCACAGGGGACCACCATTTTGCCTTTCGGCCCTGGCCGTGCCAACCGGCAATGGGAATGAGGTCAAGCGTATCGAAGCTAGAGTTATAGTCCTTCTTGACTTTCAGCCAACAGTCAAGTCGTTTGTCCGGTTCATACGTTGCTAGAAGAGGTTTTCGTCGAGAACTCGGTTTTTTGTTGCGATTTTCTCCAGCTATGCTTCTGCCTTTTGTTTTATCTCTATTTCCTTCCGGCGCGGACAACTTCTCAGTAACTCCCATCTCTTGGTCTTCTGCGACCCCGCTATACGGTATATTCACGAGGTTATCCAGAATCTTGACCATAATTCCTTCGCATCTGTTCTCAACGGCTGACTTGAAGAATTCCAAAACAGTTTCAGAGTCGCTGGATGTGGCGTCAAGGCTTTTCACCCAAGTGAAGTGATGCGGCACCTCTGTGAAGAGCGATTTGAGTAACTCCCTTCGCTCTCTAAATGATCGATCAAGAAGCGGTTGTTCGTTGAGGTACATCAAATCAAAGGCAAAGAAACAGACTCCAATTTTAATGGTTCCAAGATCGACGTCTTTTCTGGCTCGGTTGGTCAACGTCTGAAAGTTCTTGAGCTCACCACTGCCGTGGTCCATTGCCACCACCTCGCCTTCCATGATAAAGCTGCTTACACCTTCGCTCCGGATTTTTGGTACAAGTTGGACAAGATCGGGATATTTTTCCGTCATCAGCTCGAGATGCCGTGAAAAAATGGACACTTTGCCTTGCGCATCACAATGGATCTGAGCCCGCTGCCCATCGTATTTGTATTCGCAAGCAAAATCCCTTCCTTGGAGTTTAGTCAACATTTCTGACAAGTCTCTCGTGATGCTGCCCAGCATGGGGCGTAGAGGTACGTGTAACGTTATGCCGCAACGAATCAGCAGCTCATCCGATATACCTATTTCCAAGAGCACAGGTATCAAATCGTTGTAGTTTGGACGCCTGGCAAAACAAGCCTTGACAATCTCTTCTGCTTTGCTCCATATCTCGGCCAACTCTTCTTTCCTTAGCTGAGATAATTCAGAAGTGTTCTTGAGAACCACGTTTGAATCAAGAGGTCTTGAAAGAAGAAATGCTCTGGACAGCGCAATAAGCATTGTTGTCTTGACGGCACCAATCCTGAGCTAGTATAATGTGTGAGCATTTCTGGACCAAAATTGAGAAGTAAATGGGTTTAGGCGACTTACATGCTGGCAGAGGGTTCGAACTACAAAACGACTTTCCTCGCCACCCCTGGCATCTTGTAAAAGCCGATCAACGATGCGCTGTTTCGCCTCGGCGCTTCCTTGCCCATGAGAACTGGCAATCTTTACGAGGGCTTGATACACCCCTTTTATAAAAAGGGGCTTCGGTTTTCTCAGAGTGAAACTCTGTTTTTTCTTGGCCTCGAAGGCAACATCGCCAGCATCACCATATTTATCATATAGCGTCTTGAGAGTCCTGCTGTCCAGACCGCAGACTTGTTTAAGGGCTTTTGAAATGGCAGATCCTCCTAATCCCAACTCAAGAGATATGTACGCCGGCGAAATTGAGTTAGTCGCTAGCCACACCTGGCAGTATGGTCAGCCTTGGATATATCTTTGGTACAACTGGACTGACTTCCTTACAGCAGGCAGGAGGCTTGACGGGTCGCCTTCTATCAGGATTCGCAAACAATTGACCAAAGTGTCAACGATCTTGATTCGACTGGCCGTGGCGCTTACAAGAACAAAACACCTCGTAAGCAAGGCGTACGATGCGTGACCTCCTTCAGCTTCCCAATGGGGTTTCAACAAGTCGATGTACTTTGAAGCTTTAAACACGAGAGGAGATTCATCCAAGGGTATTGAGGACGTTATACAGTCTTCAGCTGTACCAGTAGGCTGCAATGTGAGCGTAGAGCCAGGCATCTTGGATGTTCTTCCTTGCAATGTCGGAATAGCAGGGTCTGGCTGACGTTGGATGTCGAGTCCTACGGCTTCAGCAGAGAATTCATAAACAGGCAGTGAGGTTTTCGGCGGCTTTTCCGGTCTGTGGGCATCATTCTTAACCTCCTGATCCCATTCGGCCTGTAGTTTGCGAGCCAACTCCTCATCTGACAAGTTGGGTGATGGTACACGAGAAGATTTATTCGACGCTGTTGACGAGGAGAACCCATTATTTTCTCTTTGCCTCGCGAAGAAAAACTCAAGTCCCTTTGGTTGCACTCCATCTCTTCTTGCCTCATCGGTGCCTATTTTTCTTCTCTTGGCAGGACTAGGCATTGTGATGTAATGTCTAGCGTATCGGCTGCTGTTCACGAATCACGGTAGCAACAGAGTATATCTCTAGTCCTGTACGCACCAAGCACAACTCAACCTTGAGAGCCAACACACTCAAGTATTTCTGAGTGACTTACTAAGCACATATCATTTTAAATTGAGTGTGTAAAGAATATCTCGAACTTCACCTCATTTGCATGGCTACTCTATTCAACTACATATGACGCTTCCAAGCGCGTCACCACGTGATATTTTCTATTCACTCCATGTGATGTGGCTGATGCTCATCCCTCTACTACCAGCCACAAAATGGCAAGCCCCGTTCCCCATAAGCTAAGCCCCTTTGGCACGCACAAGCGACCTCCTCACACAAACAAAACTTCCCTCTGCCCCGCCATCCTCTCTCCGCGAGCATATACTTTCGCCTCCTCAGGACTTACGTCTCGAAAACCGACATGATGAACGGCGAGGACCCGCCCGAGCGGCCAGACTACATCACCAACATCATCAACGGCCTTGAGCGCTACAATCCTGAGGCTGTCAATGCTCTTGAAACTTATCTTCAGGAGCAATGCGAGCAGAAGTTTTGTGACTCTAATGCCAATCGAACGTTGTTGAAGTTGTGAGTTGACATCTCTTTCATCTTGCCTCTCTTTCTGAAAAAGCCAAAGAAAAAAAGAAAAGAAAAACGCCGAGAAGACAAAAGAAAAGAGAAGTGAAAGATATTTGTTAGATGTACTTAGTTCATTTACGTTCCGTGTACATATTTGAAATCTCGGCTGCTTGATGCGTGATGTTTTGTCAACGTTTCCTATTACCTGATAGCGACGAGTCTATTCAAACTCAAGCACTTGAAGTCTATTTATCGACTCTGATTCTGCATTTTCAATCAAGCTATATACAAACGTTGTCTATTACCTCATTCAAGAGTCGAGAACATATACGGCTAACCAAAGAAAAAAAAATTGCGCCAAATGCTAGATACCAGCTGAACCCCGATCGATTGAAGGATGAAGTCGTTACCAATATCTTGGTCAAAGCCATGACCTTGTTCCCCTCGCCGCAGTTCTCCCTTACCCTCCATCTCATCAATCCCTCCGCCGCTGCGACTGGCGAGCTAGCCGAGGCTCTGACCAAGTTGCGCTTGCTGAACTCTCAGCTCGAGGGCTCCCAGTACGCTCACTTCTGGGCGTCTCTTGACGCTGATGATCTGTGCGCCGACCTGATCGCCGATATTTCGGGCTTTGAAGATACCATCCGTCACACTATCGCCCGACTCGTCTCTCAAGCTTTCCGGGAGCTCAAACTCACCCACCTCGAGTCGTGGCTCGGTCTCAACGAAGATGCCACTCGCAAGTTCGTCAACGAAGTTGCTGGTTGGACCATCGATGGAGAAGACAACATCAAGATTCCCTCGAACCCTGACAATGAGGCAAAGAAGGCCGAGATCCGTGAAGATGTCAATGTCGAGCAGTTCTCAAGGGTGATTCGACGTTCATGGGAGGAGACAGTTTGAACAACAGGAGCAACCAAATTTTACTTTTCTCTGGCGACGAGCTGAATTATTTAAGATGTGCAGAGAAGGCGCAGCAGGCAGAGAGAGGTGACTTGGCGGGCTAGGATTTATGGGTTATGACGAACCTCGGAAATCGCAGGATGAGTGAGCGCATTGTTTGTTCATATGCGAAGAACAAGGTGGCGCGAGTCATCATGGGAGAGGGAGGGATTTGTCCAACAGAAAAGTATTCGGAGAAAAATCCACTCAGGGCGTTTAAATCGGAACATTTGATTGTATTAGCGGTATTGAAATCTAGTCTCTGCGTAGGACGCAGATGTATTGGGTTCAAAGTCTGGGTTGACTAGGGGACTGGTCACGATTTCACAAGTCTGTCATCTTGGACCTGCACCTGCATGAAACAGGAATATTTTTGCCCGTGACTGCTATCTACTTCTGCTTCACCAACTCCTCCCACTGCACTCCAGCCCACTCCTCAAGATACCCAGGCTCACCCTTCTCAGTATGTCTGGGAATACAATCCTTTTCACAGACGCCTACTATAATAGTGCCCCATTCCATTCCCTCCAGGCTCAAATCATCTGCTTCTAACTCGGTTATAGCATTCGGCGTAAGCTGGACTTCAAACCTCCTTCTGCCGCCACAGTTGGGGCATCCTGGGATGGAGCCCTTGCTGAGCTTCTCGCCAACGGCATCCGTCTTTGAGTACAGGAGCGGGGTGCCTCCAAACTCATACCGAATCACTTGATCCGGATTCTGGGCCAGACGGTCCGCAAATTTCTGAAAGGTCGCATCCATGGAGGACTCGAAGGCTTCTTTGTCAAGAGCCGACACCGTCTCCGGCGCATCAGCTTCCTCCATTTGTGCATTCTCGGGAATCTTGGTGGGAGTCAGGTCGAGGGTTTCGTAGTCAGCTTCTGCAAGATACAGAGTCGGGTACGGCGTGGGCTGTGATGAGCTCTCTGGCCATGGTTCATGAACTAGAGAGGAGCTCGTAAGGTGGTCACTGCTGTTTCGGCTGCTGCTGTCTTCGTTGTTGTTGTTGTTGTTGTTGTTGTTGTTGTTGTTGTGGAGAGAGAGCGTCTCCGCAAACGTCTTGCTCAGCTCGGGCAACTCTTCGTCTTTGGCTTGTTGATCTTTCGCGGAGGCTGTCAAGTCTTGCACTTGCGACGGAGAGCTCGTTGGGTTCTGGAATGACGAGGTACTAAATGGATTGCTCGATTTGTTCTGGGTACTGAAAGGGTTTGTGCTGCTGGACGAGAACGGATTTGCGCCCGCTGATGACGCTCCTCCGCCGAGAACCTTTCCTCCCCCGAACAAAGCGTCGCCCAGGGCCGGTCCATTATTCACTGAGCTCGGTTTCGGTCCCTCCTGTTTCGGCACAGGGTCTGCCTCCGGCATACTCATGGTTTCCTCATCGGCCCACACTCTTACTCCTCTGATGGCCCTGATGCTACCATTTTTGCGACGACACGAGGTCCTTTGGCAAGCGAAGATGTATAGTCGGCGGTCGTGGCCTGGGAACTTCTCTGGTAATTCGGCGTTGAGCTGTAGGATGAGGACCATGAGGTCTTTGCAAGATGCGCAACGAGCAAGAGCTGCAGACGGCGGCTTTTCAGGATCTAGCCAGTCCTTTCGACCTTGTCAGTCCAGTCGCAAATCCGCCATATGTCCAAGACATCAAGAGCTTTTTTCGCCGGGTAGAGCCAGAAAGCACGTACAGGTCTGCCTCCCAATTTGCTTATAGTTTCGTCTTCTGCGTCTTTCGAAGCATATCCTAGGAGGACATTTGTCTCCGAGAATTCTCCTTCTGAGGAATCCGAGTTATATGAAGCCATTTTCTACAATAGCTTGATGTGTTTTTTTTGTTCGCAGGCTTAGCCTTGCAAGTAGCTGGCTATGGCGGGGTCAAATTTTCGGTCTTTCTTTTTTCTCCTTTTTTTTTTCTCAATTTCCGTCTGCGTATTTTGGCGGGGTTGTCAGTCAGGGAAAAAAAAATCCAGGGACGTCGTGGGGCTTTGTAACTGCGGGGTCACTGCTGTATGTACACTTCACAACCTTCACAACAACAAACAAACTGCACGGATTTGCCCACTTTAACATACAATGTAATATGTATGTATTGTAAATACACTCATGTTCCTTTTTAAGAAGCGCCGAAATAGCAGTTGCAGAAACCGACGCCTGGATCAAACTATTCATTCACTCGTCTATAATAACTTATTAAATTCATCCTGCTGTAAAAGACTTTTTAATAAATCTCTACCAAAGATCTATCCTGATATATTATTTACATGTGGTCATCTGGGCCATCCATTCCAGGCCCAGGTCCCGCCGCTCGTCCCATTTGTCGAGCCTTTAGCAATTCATCGCACAACAGCAGATTTGATGCAATGCCGGAGCTAGAAGCGATGCAGTTTCTCAGCACACGGAAAGAATCGAATACACCTTCCAGCTCGGGGTCCATTGGTTCTCCTGTCTCCAGGTTCAGACCAACTACATCGCCGTCGTTAAATTCGTCTTCCATCTTCGTAACTGTAACTCAACATGTTAGCATTGGTGCGTAAATACGCCAATAGGCTGAATTTTTGTGATAGACATACGAGCATCCTGAACATCATGGCCGGCATTGGCAGCTAGTGTTTTGGGAATGATAAGGAGGGCGTCAGCAAAGGCATCAACACCAAACTTGGCCTTGCCTTTGACTGAATTCTTGAAGTTGTCGCTCTTAAGGTGTCTGGCACAGGCTACCTGAAAAGCGCCGGCGCCGGGGACGACGCTTTTGTCGACAATCATGTTGTAAACACTTCTCAAACCATCTCTGACCGCATCCGTTACTTGTGAAATGGTATGCTGATTGGGTCCTTTGATCATGAGCGTCACGGACTTGGGATCCTTGACCTCCTCGACGAAGGTGTACTTCTCCTCGCCGAGAGTCTGCTCGTAAACCAGGCCAGCCCAGCCAAGCACATCGGCAGACAGATCTTCAACACTGTTCTGAGCAACACCGCCGCAAATCAATTGTAATCGCTCCATGTTGCGTCGCTTAGCTCGGCGAAGTGCGAGAATGCCATTCTTGGCCAGAACGTCAAGAGATAACGGATCAATACCCTTTTGGTTGATGATGACAAAGTTTTTCTTGCCATCAGTGCCGCAGAGCTCCTTCTTCAATTCAACAATCTTTTTCAGCTTGGCGTCAATGAATCGACGCTCGCTTTCCACAAGCTTATCTCGTTGGTCAGCGCTGGAGTAGAAGAAGCTCGAGTTGACCTCGGTTTTCTCATACTCTAAGCCGACATTCATGGTCAGAATGTAGCAGTTTTCGAGTCTCTTTGGCATATCAGGATGGCGGGCGCCATGGTCCAAGGCGAGACCACGAATGAGCTGGGTATCAGCAGCAGTGCGATGCTGCATCTTCATAATCTCTACCATGTGTAAATCTGGTTTCGCAGGGGCCTGGTAAATGGCGAGAACCGCATCGACGATGGCGGGTGTCAACTGCTTCGCTAGCGTCGAGTTGAGCTTGGTGGCTAGAGAGGTTCGGGCGACATTAAGGAGAAGCTCTCGATCAACCTCCTTGGCGAGCTTGAAGCTGTCGAGAAACTGCAGAACAAAACAAGGAGAGCGTCAGGGCGTGATGCATAAAAGTGGGAAACGTTACGAGGAGCGTCAACTGACTTTCAAAGCCTCGCTCTTGGCGATCTCAAATCCATCGGTGATAACACGGGGGTGCAGTCCTTCCGAAATGAATCGATCCGCCTGTTTCAGTAGCTCACCCACCAGCAGCACTACGGATGTGGTGCCGTCACCGCAAATATCGTCTTGGGCAGTTGCAGCACGCGCAATCATAACGGCGGTAGGGTTCTGAATCTGCATTTCTCGCAGGAGAATGTTACCGTCCTTTGTGAGTTTGACCTGTGACAGAGGAATATCAGCTTCGTCGTGTTTCTCCCTGAGCGGACGCGGGAGCGGGAGCGGAAGCAGGATCCTGTCGTAACCGTACCTGTCCAGCTCCGTCAACGAGCCTGAATAAGGCAGTCAGCCAATCAAATTATGAAAAGTGCAAAACACGTATAGGAAACCATACATCTTTATTGTACCCAAGGGGCCGAGGTTGGACTTGAGAACATCCTGTAGTCCAATACCAGCATTGATGTTGACCTTCAGAGCTTCGCCCCTCCTCTAATGATTGAGTTAGCATGAACATCTCTGAAAAACGCTAAAAGTCATGAAAGGCTTGCCAGGGGACATCAACTTACGCGAGACTCGGCCTTGGGGTTGAGAAGCTGCGCGGCCGACATTTTGAGAATTTCCGAGCTCACTTGGAATCTATTGCTGTCGTCGTGCGTCTTCAGTCGCTGACCGGTGATCTCGCATGCTGGCTGGCAGGCGACCCGCACGAAATCGTGGTGGGCTGGATTGTGGTCGCTTTTTTCTGCCTGCGAAGCCAAGGCGGTGAGTGGCGACGGTTGAGCTATGCTATTTGCGTGGGGGATTGATTCCGAGGCTACAGATAACATGAGGGTTGGTCAACTAGTTCACCTAAGAGTTGCTCCACTTTTCGAGTGGCTATGGTTAATCTAGTGCACACTAACTCTTAGGTAAGGTTAGAAGAGTAATAATTAATTAATAATTAATTAATAATAAATTAATAATTTATTCTTATATAACTAATATATATATACTACCTAACTAAGTATATATATACTTCTCTTTCTTCTATAAAATTTTACTTAAAATATATATATATAGCTTAATAATTTATTTATAATTAATTATATATTTACTCCTATTATTACCTTACTCTTTTACTTTTTATATACCTTTTTATTACTTAAAAAATCTAAAAAAAATCTAAAAAAAAATCTAAAAAAAAACATA